>WOXC01008005.1:0-262633 GCA_011680675.1 Gymnobelideus leadbeateri
AAGTGCCTGGGCCTGAAGTCAAATATGGCATCAGACACTTACTAACTGTGTGACCCTGGTCCAGTCATTTAAGCCTGTTTGCCTCAGTTTCCTCATCTGTAAAATTACCTGGAGAAGGAAATGGCAACCCCTTCCAGTATCTTTGCCAAAAAAAAGAAAGAAAAAAGAAAAAACAAATAGGGTCACAAAGAGTCAGACATGGGGGCAGCTAGTTGGCACAGTGGATGGAATTAGGAGGACTCCATCAAATACAACCTCAGACACTTATTAGCTATGTGACCTTGGCAAGTCACTTAACCCCATTGCCTCAAAAACCAAAACAAACGGGGGCGGAGCCAAGATGGCGGAGTAGAAACAGCTCATCCAAGCCACTCTGCCCCTAGATTCCCCCCAAACTATGTAAAAGGGGACTCTGAACAACTTCTGGAGCACCAGCACCCACAGAACGACACAGAGAAGCTAACTTCCCGCTGAGGACAGCCCACCAGCCCTGCAGGAAGGACCAGCGCAGTGGTCTGGGAGCAGGCAGCGCGCAACTCGCAGAGTGCAGGAAGTGGAGCCCAGGTCCATGTGAGCCGAGGTTTTAGCCCCAGGGCGGCAGGGCCAGCAGCCGGCTGGAGGAACCCCAGAACCCCAGCAGCCATGGCGACTCCAGAATTATCAACATAGACATGCTTAGGACAAAGTAAGAGGTTAGTGTCCTATGGACTTTGGGACCTGTATTTGGGGAATGCGTCAGCTCCCTCCCCTGGGGGCTAGAAGCCGCTGAGGAGACAGGCCATTGTGTAGTTTTCATAGGCATTTCCGGCTCCCAGCCTACAAATCGTGGGGAGATCCAGCGATCAGTCTTGGGGGGTGATCGCTCTTGCTTTAACCTCCCTGGATCTGGATTGTGATCTAGGGTGGAAGTCGTGGGTGGGTTTACAGCTTGCCAGAAATGGAAGTTGCCCCCCACACATTTCGGGACGAAAATTCCTCTAGCTGGCCTTAAAGCGATAGTGTGGCAACAAGCCCTAAAGTCAGGTAATCAAGTGGCAACATGCCAAGGCAAAGGAAACAGAAAAATGCAACCCTAGACTCCTATTTTGGGGGCATAGAGTGGGAAAAGGACTGTGAGGTCAGAAGTCCTGCTCCAGAAGCCCCAGGGGAAAACATGAGCGGGTTGCAGGCCATAGAGGACCTTAAGAAGGACTTTAAAAATCAAATAAGAGAAGTGGAGGAAAAATTGGAAAGAGAAATGAGAAGGATGCAGGAAAAGTATGAAATGAGGGTCAACAGCCTGACTGAGGAAAACAACACCTTAAAAAATAGACTAACTCAAATGGCAAAGGAGGCCCAAAAGGGCAATGAGGAGAAGAATGCCTTAAAAAGTCGAATTTGCCAGATGGAAAAAGAATCTCAAAAGTTCACTGAGGAGATTCATTCCTTCAGAGTTAGACTGGAGCAAATGGAAGCTAATGACTTTATGAGAAATCAAGATGCTGTTAAGCAGATCCAAACAAATGAAAGATTAGAAGGCGATGTGAAATATCTCATGGGAAAAACCACTGACCTGGAAAATAGATCCAGGAGAGACAATTTAAAAATTATTGGACTACCTGAAAGCCATGATCAAAGAAAGAACCTAGAAATCACCCTTCAAGAAATTCTCAAGGAAAACTGCCCTGATGTTTTAGATCCAGAGGGCAAAATAGAGGTTGAAAGAATCCACAGATCACCTCCTGAAAAAGATCCCAAAAAGAAAACTCCCAGGAATATTATAGCCAGGTTCCAGAATCCCCAGATCAAGGAGAAAATACTCCAAGCAGCCAGGAAGAAACAAGTTCAATATTGTGGAAACACAATCAGAATAGCCCAGGACCTGGCAGCTTCTACACTGAGGGAATCGAAGGGCATGGAATATGATATTCCAGAGGGCAAAAGAACTGAGAATGAACCCAAGGGTCACCTACCCAGCAAAACTGAGTATTTTGTTTCAGGGGAAAATATGGTCATTCAGTGGAATAGAGGACTTTCAAGCATTCTTGAGGAAAAAACCAGAATTGAATAGAAATTTTGACATCCAGACACAAGAAGCAAGAGATGCCTGAGAAGGTAATCAGGAAAAAGAAATCAAAAGGAACTTATCAAAGTTTAACTATTTACATTCCCATATGGAAAAACAATAACTGTGAGTGATGATATCTTTCTCACTATGAAAATAATGGAAGAAGGGTGTGTGATCATATGAATACATATGTGAATGTGTGTGTATATGGATAGAGGGCATAGGTTGAATTTGTTGGGAAGGGAGAATACTCAAGGGATGAAATTATGAGGTGAGAGAGGAAAGTGGCAAGAGGAGATGGGGAAAGACAGGGTAGGGTAAACTATCTTATGTAGAAGAAGCAAGGGGAAGTGGTTGCAAGGGAGGGGGAGAATAGGAAGGGAAAAAAGGCAAATCCACATTCTCATTGAATTTGGTTCAGGGAGAGAATGACATACATACTAAATGGGATATCTCAACCTGCAGCAGAATAGGGGGAAGGGGGATGAGAGGAGGGATGATTGATGGGAGGGCATCCTTGGGGGGAGGGGAGGTTGGAAGTACCCACTATAGAAGAGGGACAGGATCATGTAGGGAATGGACCAGGTGGGGGGTGGGATGAGTGGGAGGGAATTATAAGCAGCCTTGTACAATATTTCTACTATGATAATGTTTTGCATAGCTAGACATGTACAACATATACTGAATTACTTATCTCCCCAGAGGGAATGGGTGACAAGGGAGGAAGGAAATGGATCTGAAATTCGAGGTCTTAACATTAAATGTTTCAAATATATATAAATACTATTATTAATACTCTTTTGCTTATAATTGGGAGATAAGATGTGCAGGCATTGGGACACAAAGATTCACCTTCCTCTAATGGAAAAGTCGAAGGGGGTATGGAAGAAGATATGGGAGAGAGCAGATTGGAAGAAGCGATATCCTGTGGGACTGCTATTCTGGGAGGTTGGGTAGGGGAATAACAGGGGGGAAATGATTGTAACTCAAAATCTGGCGGAAATGAATGATGTAAAACAGAAGTTAATAAAGCATTTGTTTAAAAAAAAGAAAATAAATGAACTTGAATTAAAAAAAAAACCAAAACAAACAAAAAAAAAAGAGTTGGATATGACTGAAATGACTGAACATATGCTGCATTATGCCCTAGGCATGTAAAGATGAGAAAGAAAACAATTCCTTCTTTCAAAGGGTTTACATTCTGTTGAGGGAGACAATACACACATATAAGTATATGTGACATAAATTTATGCAAAATAAATACAAGATACTTGGGTAGAGAGGGTATGAGAAGTTGGGGGAAGGAGAAGAATCCAAAAATGTTTGATTTAGAAGGATGTATTTGAATAGAAAGAAGCAAAGGGTTCTTTGAAGTAGCTTTGAGGAAAGAGTGCCTTCTAGATGGAGACAGCCAGTCCAAAGGTAAGGAGTTGAGATATGGTATGCTGTATTGGAGAAACAGGATAGCTTGACTTGACCAGAAAATGTGGGAAGGGCAGCAGGCTACTATGATTAATGTACAAATTAGGAATTTGGGACCCTGAGAGGTACTGTGCCTTTTCCAACTCATCCAGTGAGATAATGGCAGATTTTAGAATATAATCCAGGTTTCCTGACTCCTATGCCCATATTCCTTTGATTATACTAACACTGCCTTTGCAAGAACTGCTTTAATGATACAAGTAGACACAGGTGTATGAGATTAATCTGAGAATGCTTTGTTGAAGAAGCATGTTTGAGAATTAATTGTGCAAATCTTTTCTACTCTCATTTAACTCTATGAAATCTTCAAAATATGACTAGATGTAGAATAAGATGATGAAAACTTTGTAGCTTTACTATCTGAAAAGAAGTTTCTAACCTTAATTTGGTTAATTGTAGGAAATTAAGGTATCAGAGAAAATTGCTATGTCTTGAGTGAGTATAAAAAAGACAATATTTTTCTTAATTTACTCATATTAATAATATTCCAATTTTGCCATTCCTTATAGTTTTAAATTTCTATTTAATTTCTATTTTTGCAAGTTTACCAAAGACATATTTTTCAAATCTAATGTCCTTTTCTTAGTTCTCATCCTCCTTGAATTTTGACACTGGTTACCTTCTCTATACTTTCTCCTCCTTTGCTCAAAACATCTCAGTAATTCCTGATTACTATAGGACAACACACAAACACCTTAGCCTGGTTTTAAGGCCCTCCAACAGTTCAATTTAAACCTACTTTTCCAGCCTGTTTTTCACTGCTCCCCTTTATATATTCTGTATTCCAGTCATTAAATATTTCTTCATCTCAAATGAATTCTCCCACCTCTATGCATTTATACAGGTCTACCTTCATGCTCATGTACTCCATTCTCATATCCATTTGTTGAAATACTCTTCTTTTAAGGTTCAGTTCAGATAAAGTCTCCTCCATTAATCCTCCCATGACCTCACCCCAAAATGGTACCCATCATGAAATTTTCTTATAAAAGGTTTTTTCTTTTTTGGTATAGAAACCTCTAATAATGAACTCTATCCTACTTGTTCACCTACCTGGTGACATCTATGCCATATCACTTCATTAGATTGTAAGCTCCTTGAGGTTATGAATGGCATCCCTTTATATCTTTGTATTCTATAGGGTCTAGTAAAGTTTTTGGTTTAATAAATGTTTATTAAATTGAATTATTTATTGATTAATTGTGTTGGTTTGCCCAAAAACAGACAGAAATTTAGTGGCAGAAGTGTCAACACTCAGATTTCTAAATCCAGACCTGTTTCTACCATGTATATCCCCTCTATTATTCAGGACCCATTTGCCATAGGATCATAGATTTCTATTTAGAAGGGGTCTCAAAGATAATGTAGCCCAATATTCTAATTTTATAACTGTTGAAACTGAGGCCCAATGAGTGGTAGCTTCCCAAAGTCATACAACAAGTAGATGGATTAGTGCTATAATGGATAGAGTACTGAACTTGGACTCAGGAGTACTTGGGGCTCAATCCTGTCTGGCATTTCCTAACTGTGGGCAAGTCACTAAAAAGCCCCTGAGCCTTGGGCAGTTCTATAAGACTGTAAGTCCTAAATGGTATGTGATCTGTGTTAGTGGAGGGAATTCCCCATGGTGGTAAAATAACAGCTAGTTCTCTATGGCACTCTAGTTAAATAGAATCTGAAGGCAAGTGACACTGAGAAATATGTATTAGATTTTTTCTGTGTGTCTATGGAAACACAAAATGATTCTTAGAGGATGTTATTGAAATAGGCTGGTCTAGATCTGAGTGATAAAACCCTCAGAGAGTAATGTTTGACCTTGTTACAACTGGCAAAAAACACTTGTTACCAATGGAAACTCACAGTGAGGATAATGATCTGAATGGTGTTTAATGTAGAAATGCTACAATGGGCATAATTTATAAGTCTCCTTGTCAAAGTTACTTCATACGTTAGGTGAATTTTTTTGTTTGTTTTTTAGTAGATAATGTTGGAAGAACCATCTGGGACTATCAATAATACTCTGGGCTAGTTTTAAATTAGTCTTCACAGCCTAAACCATTCACTCTTAGTTATTCTATGCAATTTTCTCCAGTTTTCTCAAGGAGTATCCTAAGCTTTTTAAAAAAGGTACAAATTAAATCACACATAAACCTACACACAGGCACTAAGGTTGGACTTTTTTTTTTGCTTTTTGCAGGGCAATTGGGGTTAAGTAACTTGCCCAAGGTCACACAGCTAGGTTTTTGTTTTTGTGTGTGCATTAAGAGTCTGAGGCCGGATCTGAACTCAGGTCCTTCTGACTCCAGGGCCGATGCTCTACTCACTGCGCCACCTAGCCGCCCTAAGATTGGACTTCTAACTTCATTGGTATGGAAAACTCCCGGATGAGGAAATTACTTCCAATTCAGGGCAGGACTTTCTAAGACCTAAGACCCAAGTTTTAGAGAGCTGTGTAGATCAGAGGTGTTAGATATTAGCCTGCTGGCTGTGTGTAGGCCATAACACTCCTAAGTCCTAGTTTCTGCATAAACATGTATAGTTTTCTAAGTCAATATCTGGATAGCTGGGATTCTTCTGTGAAATTTACTGGCTTGTTTCTACTTGAATTTATGGCTAGTGGTTTCAAATAGAAACAGATACCTGCAGCTCATATTGACCTAATAAACCATAAATCAGCATTATCTATCTTGTAATGTATTTTTATTTTGTTAAATATTTACCAGTTATGTTTTAATCTGGTTGTGGGTAGCTCAGTGGGAAGTGAGCTTGACACTATTGCTGTAGAACACTAAACAGTTAAGTATATTGCCTAGAATCATACAGCCAGTATATGCCAGAGTGGGACTCAAACCCATGTCTTTCTGGCCGAGGCCACCTCTTTATCCATTGTCATATTGCCTTTTCAGTGTCTAGTTTGCTAGTTTTTCCAGTTTCTTTAAAGGGTATCATAAGTTTCTTAAATTGTTCAAACCAAAATTTCACATACATTTGTATATAAATATGTGTGCATGTATGCATACACACATATATGTATAATTTTTTTTTATTTTTAGAAGTGTAGGATGACTTTTCTCACCACAATTCCATGTAAGAAGTCCAAGAAATACCATAAAGTGACTTTACAGATGGAAGAAATTGAGACTCAAAGAATTTCAGTTATTTCTTCATAGTTACATGGCTTGTTGTTGTTTAGTCATTCAGTCATGTCCAACTCTTTGTGACTCCATGGACCATAGTACACCAGGCCCTTCTATCCTCCATTATCTCCCAAAGTTTGTCCAAGCTTGTGTTCTTTGCTTCCATGACACTATCTCATCCACTGCTGTTCTTTTGCCTTCAATCTTTCAATAAATTTTGTCTTCTCACTATGTTGCAGTATTTTTACTTCCAGTGAATTCATGGCTAGTAAGTGGTAAAACCTAGCAACAGGAAGATCGGGGCTTTGAACTCAAACCTTCTGACTGCAGGGCCAGTGTTCTTTGCTCTAA
Source organism: Gymnobelideus leadbeateri (assembly GCA_011680675.1). Lineage (NCBI taxonomy): Eukaryota > Metazoa > Chordata > Mammalia > Diprotodontia > Petauridae > Gymnobelideus > Gymnobelideus leadbeateri. Next base: position 7,018 of record WOXC01008005.1, read on the forward strand.
CCCAATGTTCTCGTTACTAACAACATCAAGATGGCAAAACACCAAAAAGGTTGCTAGTGTACCTTATCTTGGAAGTTCTCTGAACTGGCACTCCCAAACCATACAGTTGTGTCAGAATTCTAGTTCTTTGTTCCTAATAAAAAAAAAAAAAACCTTCCTAGGTTAAGAAGGAAGCTGACTAGTACAATGGAGCCCCTGGGAGACAGTTCACCCATCTCTATGTCAGTGCTCTGAAAAAATAAACATTTTCATCAATGCTTTATTTTTTTTTAATCCCACAGTTAATACTGATTGTAGTTGGAGCTCTCATTGTAGTGTCAGCCTTACAACCATATATCTTCCTGGCTACCGTGCCTGTGATAATAGCCTTTATTATGCTAAGGGCCTATTTCCTTCAAACCTCTCAGCAGCTAAAACAACTGGAATCTGAAGGTATGGGCAATAACTACTATTTTCTTATTGTAAATGAATTTTGAAAAGCTATTTTAAGCTTTTATTTTGGTTTATTTTTGTTTTACATGTCTCCTTCTGTTATTTTTCTCTGTATGATCTTTTATTTCCTTATGTAAAAAAAGTCTTTCAAGAGCAGAACACATAGGGAAAAAATACCCTATTTAGAATGCTTTTGATTAGTTCATACAAGTCTTCTCAGGTTTCTTAAAAAAATTTTTTAAAGTCTAATGTTTTTGAGTATGATAAATGCTATCTATCTTTCATTATCTTGGGACTATAAATAAATCTTATTTCTTTACCAATGTGGGATACTCAGTTCCTAAAATTAAGAATGTGAGTGAGACAAAAGTGATATCATCCTCAATGGTGCCCAGAGGCAGCCTGATGTAGACACAGAGCTGGCTCCAGAATCGGGAAGACTTGGTTCAAGCCTTGCCTCTTTCCCCTACTGTGACACTGGGCAAGTCACTTAACCCCTTAGGGATCGAGGCAATTCAGTGAGACTGTAAATTGCAGAGAAGGTAGTGACCTGTATGGGTAAAAGGAGTTTTCTTACCTGGAGTTCCCTAAATCAATGAAAACAAAGAAAAGGAAAGGAGAGGAGAGGAGAGGAGAAGAGAGGAGAGGAAAGAAATGCCATTGTAAATGGTTTTCCTAGGCACCCAGTTATAGCAAAGGGCCCCCTAAACTTCTTTGTCCCCAAACAATGCTTTCATATACCTTCCAACTCCTTTTATTTGTGGACCTCCAAATAATTCAGGAGACTGCTTGAACAGTGTTTACACGTATGAGTTTCATGAATGATTTTGTAAGCAACAGTTCAATGATATCTCCAGTGCCATGACCAGAGGTCAATGAGCAAGACATGAACAAGAAATGCACTGGATGCAGAAAATAGATGAGTTGTCTGCCCTGAGAAAGATCATGAAATGACAGATCTATCAAAGTGTTGAGGAAGATGATTTTTAGGATCATCTCTGAGTATCACTGACTTATTTAAAGACCTTGGTAAGCCTCAGGACAAATCCTTTATTGTTTACCATGAAAAAAAATCTTTTTAGATAATCTTATGATTCTGGAACCACTGTTAAATTTTGATCAGACAACATAATATCAGGTAATAGAGACATACTACATCATGAAAACAAATATGGGGAAAATCTTACTATATTTAAAGGTTTCTTAAAAAGTGAAATGCATTAAAGAAAAATATTGAATCACCTTCATCTAAACAAGGATATTAACCAACTTGCTAGTTCTTTTAAGTTTTGCCTTTATTGGTATGACATAATGTCAATCTTTATAATTTATTAAAATATTCACTCTGCTTTTAATTTGAATACTTCCAGCCAGGACTCCAATTTTTGCTCATCTTGTTACGAGTTTAAAGGGACTGTGGACTCTACGAGCTTTCGGACGCCAACCGTACTTTGAGACCTTATTCCATAAAGCTCTGAATTTACACACAGCAAACTGGTTCCTATACATGTCCACACTCCGCTGGTTCCAAATGAGAATAGACATTGTTTTTGTCGTCTTCTTCTGTGCTGTGACCTTCATCTCCATTTTAACTACAGGTACCTAAAATGACTAGATGATCATTGAAGCTTTTATACTTAAGGAGTTATGTTTTTATACAGTGCTGCATTCTTGTGTTCACATATCATGTAGGACCAATTTTTCACATTTCTTTTGTAGCAGTTAGTACTTCTTAGAAGCTGGATTATCCATTTGGTATTATCCCCATTTTGCATATGACAAAAGTGAGAGAAATTCAGTGTTTGTTGAAAATCACAGAGCAAATCAGTGTCTAGAAAAGATCTTGCTTGGTTACCAATCTAATATTCTAGTTAGGGAATGGAATAAGCATTTATATATACTACAATGTGTTAGGCAGTGTGTTAAGAGCTTTACAAATATATATATTTGATCTTTCACCACAACACTTGGATATAAGTGCTGTTATTATCCCCACTTTGCAGTTGAGGAAACTGAGACAGAAAGAGATTAAGTAACTTACCTAGGGTCACACAACCTGAGGCTGGATCTGAACTCAGGTCTTCCTGACTCAAGACCCAGTTCTCTATTCGCTGTGCCACCTAGCTGCTGGTTAGTTTGAAAAAAAAACAAGACAAAAAAAATCCAACAGTTTCTTGGATACTCAGTAAGGCTAAGGTTTTGTTTTTTGTTTGTTTGTTTGTTTTTATCATTGAGGTAGTTCAGGTTGATCAAAGATAGAAGCTCCAAAATGTTAAAAAAAAAAAAAGTGCTTTTATTTTTTGTGCTGTAAATTGTCAAAATAAAATATCAGAAATTAGATTATTGGAAATGATAGCCTAATACTTTACTTTTCAACAGAATCAAATAAGTTTAATACAAGTCTTACATGACTGAATGAAGAAAAATATTATAAAATGCAATTCATTTGAAATAAGAGCATCTGATTCTGTTTAGCATTTTACATTTTCTCATTTGCTAAAGCATTATTTTCTATTATGAAGAAGATCTGAACTTTAAGAATTATCAAGATAAATTTGACCATTTCTGTCCCCAAGAAGTTCATAGTAGAGGATGTGACATAAACCCAAATTATTATAACATATGGTAGAATATGCTTACTGTTAAATGTGCTTTGAGGGTCCAGATTAAGGAGAAATTATATCTGGTTGTAGAGATTAAGAAAGAGGAAGCTTTGCATTGGGTTTTTAGAAATTGATAGGTTTTTCCATATTCTAGGCAAAGGGACTATAATAAATGAAGGTATGATGGTAGGAAATGCCTATTTATTTAGGAGAAATGAACCCTGTTTTGGAGATGTTGAGTTGGCAAGTCTTAAAGTAAGTGCAAGAAAAGATACCCACCAAGTAGCTAGTAATATAAGACTAGTGTTCAAGAAAAAGACAGGCATCAATCAATAAATGAATCAACGAGTTTCTATTAAGTTCTTACTGCGTGCCAGACATTGTGTTGGGTACTGGGGATACAAGTATAAAGACTGAAGCAATCCATGCTCACAATGAGCTTACATTCTAATGGTAGAGACAAGTGCATATAAAATAAGAAGGCGTAGACTAAAAGGATCTCCCTGTTGTAATATTAAACTCCCCCAAACTGCTACATTGTTTCAAATGAATTGAATATTTTAAAATATTTAATTAATTAATTAATTTAATACTTGTAAAATAAATTTTAAAAATATTTTTGGTTATTTTGATCACCAGAATTGCTCCCAGTATCCTTCTCCTTCATTCCTTTTAGACAGTCATCAGATGTAAGAAATAATATTCATGAAAAAAAAGGGGGGAAAGAGACCAAAAAAAAAATCAGCACCATAGACATTTGTTAGATGTTCACCTTGTATTAGACACTTTGGGGAAATAGTAAAAATTTATATGATTTGATATGTGCCCTCATGGAACTTAAAGTCCTGTTGGAAAGATAAGTCAAAAGGCAATTAGAGAATAATATACGATGGTAGATAACAAAACACTGCATTCATTATTATTACCAAGAGCCAAAATAAATGGTGCAGATAGCAAAAGGAAAACAAGAATGGGGAAAATAGAAATGAGCTGACATTGTCACAGAAGGCTTAGAGAGCAGTGGAGGTTTGGCATGAGTCTTGAAGGATTAGTAGGTTTTTGACCTAGAAAAGGAAGGAAAGCCTTTTCAGGAAGGTTGCAGTGATGATTATGGTGAATGAATAGTACAAAGAGAAGAACCCAGAAGCTAGAATTAGGTAAAATTGTAGAATGCCTTTGAAGACTAGGCAGAGGAGTTTGGACTTCATCCGAGAGGCTATGGAAATGCTTAATAAATTAGTAAATAAAAATGTGAAATGATGAAATTATTATTGTAGGAAGATTGTCCTGAGAAGAATATAGGATAAATTGGAAATGAGTGTGTGTGTGTGTGTGTGTGTGTGTGTGTGTGTGTGTGTGGACAGATTTGGATGAGTGGAAAGAAAAGAGTTAAGGAAACTGACTAGAAATTATTGTGGGTTATTCAGAGTCTAAATTATATCAGAGTCTAAATTTGGATGGTAGCTATGAGAATGGAGAGAACAGGATGAATTCAAGAGATATTGAAAAAGAAGGTTTTCATTCATTCAACCAACAAGTATTTTTAAAGTCCCTACTCTATGCTAGGGTCAGTGCCAAGTGCTGGGAAATGCACAGTTAGGGAATTAGGGAAGGCTTGAGGTAGAAGGCAGCACATGTGATTAGCCTAAAAGGAAACTAGATGTGAGATCATGATATTCTAGGTGTGGGGAACAGCCATTTCAAAGGCATGGACATGGGAAGTGGAGTGCCAAATATGAAAAAGTTAAGGTCAATTTGGTGGTAGCATAGAGTTAGTTAAATGACAGCATTTAATTTTTAGATGGGAAATTAGGTTGGGTTTCAGGTGGGATGGTCTTTAAATGAGAAATAGAGAACCTTATATTTGTGCCTAAAGATACTAAGGAACACTGATGATTACTGAGTTGGAGAGTGATGGAGTGAGAGCTACACTTTACAAGGTGTCACTTTGGCAGCTGTGTAGAAGATGGGGTTGAGTGAAACATGAAGTAGGATGACCAATATGGTAGCCATTGAAGTAGTCTAAGGATGATGGTGGCCTAAACTATGAGAGTGGTTGTGTGAAAGAAGATAAGGGGATGAATGTAAGAGATATTGTGGAGGCAGGAACAACAAGATTTGCATCAGGAAAGTTCTCATGTAAGAGCTTTTAAGAATAAACAGGACTTCTTGGCAAATTGATATGTATGAAGAAGAATGATAAACCAAAGATCATTCCCAGGTTTTGAGTATAGGTGACAGAAATCAAAGTCCCATTCATAAAATGAGACCAACCAAATAATTTTATCATAATATGATTCTTTTTATCAAACCTGTAAAATAACAGAATGATACTAGGTCGCATAGATAATATCGAAATAAAATATATAGCTCAAAGCAAGAGAATTTTCCTTCAATTTGTTATGTGTGCTATACTTGTTTATGGTTGAATTACCTAGAATAGTTTTGTTTTTTCCTCTTTAACCTATAGGTGATGGAGAAGGACGAGTTGGAATTCTTCTAACTTTAGCCATGAATATCATGAGTACCTTGCAGTGGGCTGTAAATTCCAGCATAGATGTGGACAGTTTGGTAAGAAATGAACAGCCGAGTGTCTTTTATTTCTCCCAAGTGATATGGATGGGGAGGGGGAAGGGGGGATGAGTAAGACATATTGGAAGCTACTAATGCATGACTACCAATCAATAGCACTTGAGATGTTAAGATTTTGTGATTAGTCTTCACCCATAAGTTCATAGATTCATTGTACTCTTTACTTAAATCATATGGGAGCATGAGGGAGGACTTCTGAAGTTTATTTGATTTTGAGTCAGGTAAATTCCTCATTTCAAATAATTATAAGTTTTTTTTAGCATTGGTCTTCACATCTTGCGGGGGAAAATACCTATTTCCTTTAAGTATATTGTAAAAAAGCTCAGAATTAAGGAAGTATCAAATGATATTTAAAAAAACTCATTCATATATATCATAATATGAAAAAAATAATTTCCTGATTCAGTTTCTAAAAGGAGAAAATTTGGGGATAGAGCTATTATTTTAATTGAATTGCCTCTCCAGGAAATAAGTCCTGGGACATAAATTAAGAAAGTAATTTGTGTTCTTGAATACCATTCTTGAAGGTAGTAATTTGTACTCTTATGAAAACATCTCTGAAAGAACCAGCAGGGCCCCAAACCCACTTGTGTGTCAAGCGTTCTCAATGGGGATGTTATATATGAAGTAGTCTCTATTTAAGATTAAGATTTGCCCACTTTTTCAAAGTTAAAGTTTTCCATTATTTCATAGGGAGCAGACAGTGGAATCCTGACCTATCTAGAGGGGAAAAAAAAGAGTAAAGTGAGGCAGCATGTTTTAGTGCAGAGTCCTGGACTAAAAAGGCCTAGATTCAAAACCTGCTTCTAGCACTTACCAACTCTGCACTAGACTGTAGGAAAACCACTTAAACACCCCCTCCTCCCACGGCTCAGTTTCCCATCTATGAAATGATATCTGTAGTACATACCTCTTAGGTTTATTGTGGGGCTCAGAAGCAATATTATATGTAAAGTGCTTGGTAAACATAACGGCATGAATGACTCAGCAGCTATCATTATTGTAGAAAACTCATTCTCATCTTGTTTGATGATGTTGAGATAGAAATGGCCTGGGCTAAGTTTCCCTTCTCCCATTATTCTTGTATATTTAATTTACTTGGCAGACTCATGTGCAGGTGGACAAAATAGCTGTTTCAAAGAGGAGTAGGATGCAAACTCATCTAGGCTCACTGAAAGCATTTTTGATACACCACCAGTAGCAGACAGGATGATGGGGAATGATATGTACCTGATCCTTTTCCCACATTATTTTGATTTTTTCTGCTGTATCTCTGAATTTTGAAAGCTTTTCATTCCAAGCAGGTTGAAGATTGAGAATATTTGGTATGTTGTTGTTAATTCAGTTGTGTCTGACTCTTCATGATCACATTTGGGGTTTTCTTGGCAAATATACTGGAATGGTTTGCCGTTTCCTCCTCCAGTTCATTTTATGGATGAGGAAACTAAGGCAACCTATTAAAAATGATATTTTTAAGTTTTTTATGGGTCAGTGTTATGTTTGGGCGATTGTGAGCAGCACTGTGGGCTATGATAATGCTTTCATTCTAGTAGAGTTCTACAAGATATTTTGACATCTGTAATTGTGGTATGAGAATTTGTCATCTATCAGTCCATAAAATATAGCGAACCTCTGATGTGTAGTTGCAAACACCAGATTTTGTCTGCTAGTTACTCAGTAGATGCTTAATTATTACAGTCTTCCTGAATGCATTACTTTGAATAATCTGCATCGATCTCCAAGTGTTATCTGAGATATTACTATCTCCAAGTAATTATCTGAATTACCCCCATCATAAAACCCTGTTTCCATAAACAAATCCACACAACTTAGCCATTTGTTTGATTTTTTTTTTTAATCAACATATTGTTATTTTGGTTCTTGTGGATAGTAAGTACCTAATTTTACTCTTGGCTCTTGGACAGTTTTTAGAATCTTTACAAAGTCAAACCACTTTGACTGACTGTGCTTGTCTGTAGGAAATTAAGGTTTTATTTTGGATATAATTTCTGAAAGGTATGTTCAATTTAGATTTCCAATGGTCTCCGGTTCAAGTTTTTTCTCTTTAGATTTCAGTACATCCTCAGTTACATCTCTAGTGTTATCTAATCTAAGCTGAGGCATGAAATGATTACCCTAGCTATGATAATAATGATAACCACTATCTTAGTAGCTTTTATATCATACATTTAGACTGCATAACAAAACGTCTTTCCACATTTCTGTCTAAATAAATTTTTTTTCTATACTCAGTTCTCTGCAGGAAAAAAAAGATTTTATCTACATTTTCTTCCTGTATAAAGTCAATGAGAAACAAAAAAAGTAGTAATAATGCTTCATACCTCTAACAGCTTAATTTAGTGACTGTAGTAACAGTGACAAAAAATAAAATGTTTGCTTCCATTAGATTAGAGATGTTTATAGTTATAACTATATTCCTTTAGGCTGACCGACTTCAACAAAATCTTGTTGAATTTTGATTACACTAAATATGAAAGTACTGTGGTATTTAAATATACATATATATATATATATATATATATATATATATATATATATATTCTGCTTCTGGCTTTCTGATAAGCATTGTGAATACTTGACTCAACCTTACTATCCTAATTCTCCCCATAGCATGAAATCCAGGAGGGTATTTAATGAATGTTATTTGATGTTCATCAGTTAGAGGTGGTAGAATAATAGCTAAGTAATTAACATACTGTTTTCAGTATTATTGACCAAAATCTTAGGGAAAAAAAAAGGTAGGAATTGTATTAAAAAAAAAGGAGGTCTCAAACTTTGGTGGTGGGAAGAATTTGAATATAACTTTCCAATATTAAATCTAATTCTTCCAAATATGAGAAGATAAAACCTGTGGATGAAGGAATAATAGGGAGCTTGGTATTTCTGTTTACTTTAATGAAGTCCATCAACTGTTTCTCTTCCTCTCAAATCTAAAGAGGGTTTGCTGTGCTACTTATTAATACTATTAAAAGATTATTTCCTTTTTTAAAAAATGGACAGTATTGCTTTACCATAATGCTCAACCCTGGGTCTGTTTCATGGAGCTGGATCTTAAAAGCAACTGTCACAATGAGGTCATTCTGATACATCTAGTGATGATGAGATCCATGACTGATCTGTCTCCAATTCCAGCAATAGCTTGGAATTGCCATTCATTCATAGACCCATTGTTTTGACAAAGCTCCAAAACCCAAAGTTTTGACAAAGTGTCTTATGTCTAACATTGAATGTGCCTACAAATAGAAAGACTTTTAATATGAATTAAGGAGTGCTGGTGTACTTTTCTTTCTTTAAAAAAAAAATTTATTTTTTTTTTAGTTTTCAACATTCACTTCCATAAGTTTTAAATTTTCTCCTCCTCCCCTCCCTCCTGCCTCCCCAAGATGGCATGAAATCTGATATAGGCTCTACACATACTTTCCCATTAAACATATCTCCAAATTAGTTATGCTGTATAGAAGAACCAAAATGAATAGGAGGAACCACGAGAAAGAAAAAAACAAACAAACAAACAAAAAAAAGAAAATAGTCTGCTTTGTTCTGTATTCAGACTCCATAGTTCTTTCTCTGGATGTGGATGGCATTTTCCATTATGAGTACTTTGGAATTGTTTTAGGTCCTTGCATTGCTGAGAAAGGCTAAGTCTATCAAAGTCAGTCATTGCACACTGTGGCTGTTACTGTGTACAGTGTTCTCCTGGTTCTGCTCATTTCATTCAGCATCAGTTCATATAAGTCTTTCCAGGCTTTTCTGAAGTCTGCCTGTTCATCATTTCTTATAGCACAGTAGTATTCCATTACTGCTTTGCTTTTCAATACATTTTATTTGCAGAAAACCAGAGGATACTTAAGCATTGTACTTTAATTTCATTGTGATTGCTTCTATCAACATTCCTGTTGCAGTGAAGATAACTATAAAGATTTCTCATGAAAAGAGTTCTGTGCTTAGAGTTAGGACAGACCTAATGTTCAAATCCCACCTCTGACACTTATTAGTTGTGTAGCTTTAGGCAAGTCACTCAATCTTTCTGAGCATCTGCTTCCTAATTTGTAAAATAGGGATGATGATACTTATGTAATCTGCCTGATTTCATGAGTTGTTGTGAGGAAAACACTATATATAATGTGTGTGAGTATGTTAATATACGTTATATATGTCATATGTACATATATACATATATAACTTTCTTATAAATAATTTAAAAATACTTTTAAGCCTTAAATGTAAATTATTGTTATTATCAGAGGCACCTAGGTAGGTGGCATAGTGGATAGAGTTCTAGACCTGGAATTGGGAAGATCTGAGTTCAAATCCAGCCACAGATACTTATAATGGACACATGTTGAGCAATATGTGGATTAGAGATCATTAATAAATGTCTATACTTTGGAAATTCAGGAATGGTCCTTTTCCCCAAGAGTATAGGCTTAAAGGATCTTTAGAAATTAAAATTTTAAGTCTCCTATTTAACTTTTATACTAAGCTTGCAAATTCTGGTCACTAGTCAAGGACAAGTTTATAAGTTATAGCACAAATGCTGTTCAGAAGCACTCATATCCCGCCCTACACTGATGTATCATTTTTTCATTTAGTTTTATTATGTGCATACTAACGTATGAGATACCGTTAGGCACTTGGCATAGGTGGATAGCTATGCCATTGATCCTGCTATCAGGGAGTTTGTAATTTAATAGAGGAGAAAGTCATATGTCCAAACCACTCTAAGTCAGAAGACAATATAATAATTCAATTTGACTAAGTTCAATAGGCATTTCTTAAATACCTATTACATGCCAGGCATTGTACTAGGTGCTGGGGACACAAATACAAAAATGAAACCATTTTCTCCCTCAAGAAACTTATATTCTACTGGGGAAAATAGCATATATACAGATAAAAAATATACATATTTTCAAAGTAAATACAAAATAATTTTGAGATGGGGAGGAAGTATAAACGACTGTATTCTCCTGAAGGAAATGATAAGCATTTTGGAGAGATTCAGACAAAGCACTAGGAGTAAGTGGAAGAGGAAGAATTCATTTTTAGCTAAAAAGGGCAAGGGGGATTTTAAGGAAGAGGCAGGGCTTTAGTTGAGCCTTGAAGGTTGGGAGGAACTTCAAAAAGCTGAGTAGAGGGCACAAACAAAGCTATAGGAAGAAATTAGGTAAATTAAAGATGGAGAATGAAGAATGGTTCATTTTGATTGCAAATAGGAAATACGCAAATGGAAGAAAGGTGAGATAAGGTTGGAAAGGTGGATTGGAGGCAAATAGGATCTTGAAGTTTCAGAAACATATTTTATTTGGGAGTCAATCAGGGAAAGATTTTGAGTAGGTGAATGACATCATATCTATTTAGTACATAGATGATGTGAAGAATAGAGACAAAGTATAGACTAAAAATGCCTGCTAAGAAATTATTCTTAGATTTAGAAGTGGAAGAGGCCATTCAGTTCAACTCCACCATTTTACTAGGCAGGGAAGCAAGGCAATAGTTAAGTGATTTTCCCAGAATCACATAGCTTTGTTAATTTATCAGGCAATATTTGAACTCACACCTTCCTGACTAACAAACAACACTGTGTCAACAAGCTACCTTATTACCACAGTGTAGGTAAGAAGGTATAAGGACCTCATTTAGGGTGATTGCAATGAAAATGGAAAGAGAAAATAAATTCTAGAGAAATAGTGGAAGCATAATACCTTGGCAGTAGTCACAGGACTTGGCAATAGAAGGGAGGTGGGTGTTAAGGAAGAAAGAAGAGTCAAAGACAACTCTAAAGTCATGAACCTAAAAAGCTGGGTTGATGAAAAAGAGAAGTTAGAGGGAGTGGCAATTTTGAGTAGAGATGATGAGCTCACTTGAGTAGAGATGTTTAAGCGTACATGTTAAGTTTAAGGGGTCACTGGATCATACACAGTGTGTTTTTGGAAATATACAATATGCTTTTGAAAATTTGGAACTAGAACTCAAGGAAAAGGCTGAGGTTGGTATATAGCAACAGAAACAACAATGAAAATACAAACAAAATACGCATTTGTGGAGCGATTTAGGGTCTTCAAACTGTTTTACACACATTATTTCATTTGATCCTCACAATGACCTTGTTAGGTAGATACTACAGGTATTGTTGCCCTGTTATAAATCAGGAAACTGAGGCTCTTTAAAGGTAAGTGATGTTCATGGCCAAACACTAAGTAAGTATCAAAGATTCAGAGACAAATTAGATTTGGGAATTGTTTGTACAGAGCTCATAACTAAGTTCATAGAGGTGGACAGAACCTTGGAGATCATCTGCTCCAACTCTCTCATTTACAGAATCTGAGTTCCACAGATGTTAAGTGACTTGTCCAAGGTCACCCACACAGACATAATAGAGCTGAGATAGTTTCACTCCAAATACAGTGCTCTTTCCACTATACCATGCTGCTTGCTATCCAAAGGAATGGATACGATCTCCAGGAGAGATAATGTAAAGACTTAGTACTGAGTGACATATATTTTTAAAAGGGGTGGAGGAGGACAAGGAGTCAGCAAGGACTCAGTGCTGAAGTAGTCAGAGAGGAAGAAAACCGTGAGAGTACTGTGTTGTGTAACATGAGGTGGCTAGGTAGTGCCATGGATAGAACAGTAGACTTGGAATCAAGAAGACATGAGTTCGGATGCAGACTGAGCCACTTACCAGCCATGTGGCCCTGAGCAAGTCACTTAATCTCTATCTGTCTCAGTTTTTTCTTTGCAAAATGGGGGTGATATAGCACCTACCTCCTAGAGCTGTTGTGAGGATCAAATGAGATGACATTTGCAAAAGCAATTTGCAAAGCTTAAAGCACTCTATAAATGCTAGCTATCATTATTATTATAATCAAGAGATTAAAGGGTATAAAGAATAAGAAAGTGGTTAGTGAAGTCAAATGATGAGAAAAGTTAAGAAGAATTGAAAACTGTAAAGGGGTCGTTGTATTTTGTAGTGAGGATACTATTAGTGATCTTAGAATATTTGTAATAGAATGTTGGAAATATAAATCCGATGACCAGGGACTGAGCAAATGAGTGAGTGAAATGAAGGGCAGGCAGTGAAAGTGGACTTTTTGTAAAAAGAAGTTTTGACACTAAGGGGATAGAATGAATGACAGCTTTATAAGTTCAGGCTCAGGGGAAGAAGCTGGAACATAGGATGAGATAGAAAATGCATTAGAAAACTTGATCTCAATTTGTGGGGACAGGATCTGACATTTTTTCATAATGTTTTCAGGTTTATGAAGCACTAGACAGAAATGATCTCTGATCCTCCTAACAAACCTGTGCAGTGACAGGGGTAGGGAATCTGCAGCCTCGAGGCCACATGTTCTCTTGGACTGATTCCAAGTTTTATAGAACAAATCCTTTTATTAAGGGGATTTGTTCTGTGAAGTTTGTATTCAGTCAAAGGGCCGTACTTGAGGACCCAGAGGACCCCTTGTGGCCTTGACATCACAGGTTCCCCACCCTTGGATGGGAGTATTATGATCATTCCTTCTTGAGAGATGAGGTAAGGAAGGTGGGAATCAAAGAGGTAAAGCTGTGGTCATACAATTAGAAAGTGTAAGTAGCCAGATATGAATGCAGGCTCTCCTGCCTCCAAATCCAGCACAGTTTCCACTCTATCCTGCTGCCTCTCAATCTCCAAAAAAACATAAATCAAACTAAAGGAGTTTGTACATATTTCAGAAAGAGGCAGTACAATTGTACCCTTTGGTTCTGTTTATACAATACTGCACAATGAGAAGGAGGACTAAAAAAGGGCCATTGTCCTTGGCAATGGTGATAACATTAGTGATCTGACTGAGCCCATTTTCAGTAGAATATTTAGGGGCACGACCCAGATTACAATCTGATTTCAATAAATCAACAATAAGCAAGCATTTGTTAAGCGCCCTTTGTGCTAAGCACATAGGCTTGTAGTAAGGTTTTAAGAGATTTTGGTTTGAAAATTTTATCTGTCAAGGCTTTATCTGGAAACATTTAACTATATTATGTTGTTAATGTCACTTAGGAACAATCTGTATTCTTTTACTATAGTTGCTTTAACTAAAAGCCTAAATTGTTGAATTTCACTTCCCAGAGTGTTCAACATAAGCCTGGTTTATAATGTTTTCCCTCGCAATAGAAAATAGAAGCTATTTCTGTTTGAACTAATTTCCATATTTTACAATAAGTATAAACAAGTCTCTGGGGGACCCATTAATGATTTTGTGCTATAATGGAAACCTCCTTGAAGACAATCCTCTTCTGTGTTTTGGCTTCTACTAATGACATTTTCTTTAGAATCTGCCTGTATTCATGCTAAGATAAAACTGACCAGAATTCTGATTTTCCTGTGTCTGTTTGTGTACCTTTGTATCTCATTCATAAAGATTATTTCCAGTATAGTTTTACTGCTACCAGTCATGTAGATTTCTTTTTCTACAGATAATGAATGATGAGAGGCAGTGTGGTATAATAGAAATAACACTAGATTTGGAGTCAAGATACATCAGGGTTTGACTTCTACCTCTGATGCTTACTAATTATGTGATCTTTGGAAATTCATATAACTTGAGACTCCGTTTCCTCTTCTGTAAAGTGGAAATAATAAGACTTGTAGAACTTAGCTCACAGGGTTGTTAGAAACAAATGAAATCATGTATATGACAAAAAAAAAAAAACCCAAACAAAAACCCCAAAAAAATTTTTACAAGCCTTAAAGTGCTATTTAAATGTCTGCTGTGGTTGTTATCTATCTATCTTTGTTGTAGAACAGATAACTGAATAACGGCTCAGTTCATTTCCTTTTCCAAACTACAGTTAAGATCAATTTCTGATGTCAACAGAAGGTTGGGCAATTTACACATACTTTTGATTTCAGCCTTCCATTCTGACTCAGGATTCTGGGGGCATACAACAATAATGACTCATAGAAGTGAAACTTACTAGAAAATCTCTATTCATTGTGAAAATGAGATTTTACATAGTTCTGTCCTTCAAGATTTATGTTTAAAAGTGAATTTTACTCTAAATCATTGATTAAGCATTTGAATCGCAGTAAGTTAAATTCTACCACAGATTTCCTTCTTTTTTTTTTTTTAGCAATTTTTCTAGTGAAACCATCTTCTATTGGAATGTGAAATTTAATTTGAATTGAATGTGAATTTTAGTTGAAAAATTTAATTATTCTTTCATGTCATCAAACATATGCATACTTAGAAAATATTTGTAGTTATACATCTCAATTTCAGAGTAGGAGGGAAGAATGCTGGAAACAATGTAAGACATCCCTCTCATTTTATAGATGGGGGCAGTTAGGTGAGCGAAGTGGCTGGAGTGCCAGGTCTGTAGTCAGGAAGGCTCTTCTTTAGTGAGTTTAAATCTGACCTCAGAAACTTACTAGCTATGTGACCCTGAGCAAGTCATTTAACCTTGTTTGCTTCTGTTTCCTCATCTATAAAATGAACTGGAGAAGAAAAAGGCAAACCACTCTAGTATCTTTGCAAGCAATACCAATACTAGGTCTGTATCCCAAAGAGATAAAAAAAACAACAACAAAAAGAAAAAAGGACCTATATCTACAAAAATATTTATAGCAGCTCTTTTAGAAGTGGCAAAGAATTAGAAATTGAGGGGATGTCCATCAATTGGGGAGTGACTGAACAAGTTGTTGTATATGATTGTGATGGAATGCTATTGTGCTTTAAGAAATGATGAGGGGGCGCAGCTAGGTAGCACAGTGAATAGAGCAGCAGCCCTGGAGTCAGGAGGACCTGAGTTCAAATCCAGCCTTAGACACTCAACACAAAAACTAACTATGTGACCTTGGGCAAGTCACTTAACCCCAACTGCCCTCCAAAAAGAAAAAAACAAAAGAAATTATGAGCAGGATGCTCTCAGAAAAACATGTACTTATATGAACTGATGTAAAGTGAAATAAGCAGAACTAGGAGAATATTGTACACAGTAACAGCAAAATTGTATAATTATCAACTATGAATTACTTAACTATTCTCAGCAATATGATGATCCAAGACAATACTGTAAGATTTGTGATGAGAGGTGCTTTCCATCTCCAGCAGAAAAACTGGTAGAACCTGAATGCAGATCAAAGATACTTTTTCTTCATTTTTCTTGTGTTTTTTTGGTCTGTGTTTTCTTTTACAGAATGACTTACATGCAAATGTGTTTTGCATGACTATACACTATAACTTATATCAAATTGCTTGCCTTCTCAATGAAGGGAGAGGGGAGGCAGGGAGAGAATTTGAAACTCATTTAAAAAAAAGAATGTTAAAATTGTTTATATACATAATTGAGAAAAATGAAATATTAAATAAGAAAAAATGAATAATTAAGAAAATATTGAAAGATATAAATATCATGCACAAACTTTTCCTTTAATTCAATGCCCTCATTTCTTAGAATCCAGCTTTTCACAGTATTTTGTTTACCTTCTGAAAGTCTCCCTCCACCCTTCATAATCTCTTGTTTTTTTCAGCCTCTAACCCAAATTATAATGCACAGGTTGTTTAAATGTACATGTTGACATTTTTGTCTCTTGCCTTTTTTTCCCTTTCATTTGTCCAATATTGATATTTTTGTTTTTGCCTCCCCTTTGCGAAGATATGTTATGGTCCTGGGTTTTTAGCATAAAAGGCCCTTTGCATGTGTGTATTATGGTGTTATACAATCTATGGAAAACATCAATATTTGCATTTGAACTCATTATTTTTTAAAAAGCCGATTTCCATTGTTTGGATGCCAAAATGAAATATGCTATTTTTCATTTCCCCACCAACTACCATGAAGTGTTTTGTATGCCTTTGTTATTTACTTAGTTACAGATTCTATTTACTTCTCCCTTGCTGTGTGTCCTACTTCCAACCTTCTTTTTTTTATTCTCTACAAAATTCCAGAATCACTTGCTGATGTACTTGTTAGAGAGTTAGATGCAATATAACTCTGGATTTGTTTTGTCTTTTTTCTTTTTCCCCTCTCAGTATTTTCTCATTGAATGGTGACATTACTATACCCCCAGGGTTAGTTTCACACGTCTAATATAGCCTAGCAAGTCAGATAAATTGCCTTTTTTTTTAACCTCGACAAATAGTTTAACATGATTTCACAATCTCAGAGAACTGAAGTTAAAACTTGAAGCAAACCAGGGTCACTCATTTGTGACATGATTTTAGTACCATAACTCGTGGTTACAGAAGTTGGACAACTTTTTCCTGAGGAAAAAAAATTCCTGGGATCTTTCCCATGGACATATATTCTGAGTTACTGCAGGAGAGGAGCATTTTCTTCCCTCTTCTCTCCCCACCTCCCCTGGAAATAAGGAAAGTTTCTATTTGAAACTTTCCATATTTACCTGGAATTTCCCCTTTTTGCTCACTAGATGCCTACCCTTCTTCTGTCCACACTCTTAGGTGTTTATCCTATGTCTCATTATTTAAGCTAATCCCTAGGTAAGGTATTAATTGATAATTAATATCATAGCCAAATATACTTTATAATTCCCTACCTACATCTCCAAGGTATTTACATTTTTAAAACTATAAGGGTATAATGTGTAGGAAGAGTCTTAACATTTGAGTTCCCATCTGGGGCCTCTTCCAGTCTTAAACCATATGCAATTAGTTACCTATTTGTTCAATTAGTGAGTCTGAGAGGATGGGTTGAGTCATCTGAACTTTGTTAATTCTGCATAATCAATATAGTTTATTATGTGGTGGATAGTTTAAGAGATGTTAAAATATTAAATGATTTGATAATATAACAAGTTTTATGTCACCTAAAGGAATTTTAATTATGTTAAGGAATTTTTAAAAGTAGCTTTTGTATCATATTGGGAATGAAGTATTGAATGAAAGTTATCCTTTCCATAAGTGACACAAGGCATGCATTTATCATTTTTCTAGAACTTTTAATTCATCTGTTTGTCTTGTTCTGCCTCTGACACATATTGACTGTGTTACCCTGGACAAGTCAGTTAACTTCAAAAAACCCTCATTTTATCCTTCCATCCCCACTAATTATTCTCATATATCTCTTCTGCCTTTTGTGGCTAAACTATTTGAAAAAGTCATTTATAATAGGTGCTTCTATTTTCTCACCTATCACTCTCTTCCAGCCTCATCATTCCACTGACACTGAGTTTCCAAAATTATCAGTAATCTTTTAATTGCCAAGTCCAGTGGCCTTTTCTCCATCCTCATCCTTCTCAACCTCTCTGCAGCATTTGACACTGCTGATCATTCTTTCTTCCTTGATACTCTCCACTCTTTAGGTTTTCTTCTGATTTTCTTCCTGCTTAACCAACCACTTCTCAGTCTCCTTTGCTGGGTTCTTATCCAGGTCACAGCCTCTAACCATAGGTGTCCTACAAGGTTCTATTCTGGGCTTTCTTCTCTTCTCTCTTTCTCCCTGGATGATCTCTTCAGCTTCTGTGGATTTAGTTACCCTCTGTGCTGATGATTCTCAAATCTACCCATCTTTCCCCAGAAAAGAGCTCCATTCTCATATCTCCAGCTACATTTCAAACATCTCAGACTGGATATCCAGTAGACATCTTAAACTCACCATGTCCAACAGAGAACTCGTTATCTTTCCCTTTAAACCCTCCTCCACCACTTCCCTTAATATTGTCAAGGGCAACACCATCCTCCTGGCCTCTCAAGCCTTAAGCTTATTAGTCATCCTCAATTCCTCACTATATCTCACCCCATATATTCAATCTGTTGCTAAGGCCTGATGATTTCACATTTGTAATATCTCAAATATGTCCTCTTTCCCCCTTTTCCCACCTCTTTAGTCCAGGCTCTCCTCTCCTGATGCCTAGGCTCTTACAACAATAGCCTGCTGGTGGGTCTGCCTTCCTTTAGTCTCTCCTCACTCTAATCCATCCTCCATTCAGCTCAACTCTGACTATGTCACCCTATTACTCAATAAAATCCAGGCAGCAAACGTTTCTAGGATTAAATGCAAAGTCCTTTGTTTGGCATGCACAGTTCTTCATAACCAAGACCCCTCCTACCTTTTCTGTCTTCTTATACCTTACTCCCAACCATGTCCTCTTGGATCGAGTGACAAGGACCTCTTTGCTGTTTCATGAACACAACATTCCATCTCTCAGATCTGAGCATTTTCTCATATTGCCCCTCCTTCCCGACTTCTTTTAAGTCCCAACTAAAGTTCCATCTTCTACAGGGAACCTTTTCCAACTCATCTTAATTCTAGTGCCTTCCCTCTCTTAGTTATTTCCTATTCATCCTATATCTAGTTTGTTTATACTTATTTGTTTGCTTGTTGTCTCCCCACCATTAGACTGTGAATGCCCTCGGGAAAAGGACTGTCTTTCACCTTTTTTTTTGTATCCTAGCACTTAGCACAATGCCTGGAGTATAGTAGGTGCTTAATAAATGTTTATTGACTGACTGGTAACTTCTCAGTACTTTAGACAACTCTCTAATGTTGTCTTGGGAACTAGAGGGAAGGTGCAGATTCGTATTGGTAGAGGCAAGTTCATCACCAGGGAGTTCCCTTTGCCAATAAATCACAGGCCAAGTCCCAGCCTCAGTTCCAAAGTCAGGTCCATATTTTCTTGCTGTGGACTCTAGAGATTGCCAGAACATCTGATCAGCCCTCCTTGGTATAGGTTAATGGTTTTTCTTTTTTTAGTACTGTGTTCCTCCTGCCTAGTCAACCTTTGAAGATCTAGAACCTATTTATTTAAAAAGTATAAAGCATGAACTTGAAAAGACTTCAAGGACAGTTATTCAAAATTCTAGCAAAAAAGGAGATAATGTATCCTGTGGATGATTCATATTGTCAGAGTATATGGAGGAAGGATGTCATTCTAGTTCTTTTCAGAAAGACCTACCATTTAGTGAGCAGAGGCAGAGGAACCATACTTACCTTTGAAGGCCATCCTACTTCCTTATTTCTTCTAATAAAACAGTATACAAACCATCTCTTTAATTATCCCTTCAAGAACTGTGTAATCAAAATAAAATGAGAGGAAAATACAAGCAGAGATATCTGGGGAAGAATCTGAATCTGGAACAGTTTTTGCGTATAAATTCTAATTAATAAATGTTTAGAAAAATTGACGTGATCCAAAAGCAACTTTCTGCCAATAGATACTACTGTTTCTCCTTTGTCTCTTAATTTCATCTTCATTCTCAATTTCATTCAAAAAATTTAATTTTAATTTAATTTTATTCTGGTTCCTGCTATAGATCAGGTGATGGACTGAAAGATGACCAAAAAGAAATCTGATTAGGGGAGAAGGAGAAAACATGGTTTGTCTTCATTCCTTCAGAACTTGTCAATGGCTGGCTCTCTTATTTTAGAAGGAGCTTCTGTGAAAATTTCATTGTTAGAAGGAATGAATCCCCCTGTTTCTTTCTGTCTCTAATGGAATCTCATTTAAGGATTTAGTTCTGCTGCCTCTCCTTTAATTGTATGTCTTTTTTTCTTCGACTTTTTGCTTCATCCATGTTTCCTTCTATTATTCCTTCTATTTAACGAACCCCTCCCCCTAATTTCAACTCCCCCACACACATCCAATTATTCTCTTGCTATTCTATAACATTTCAATGGAAAGAACACCAGAGTTAGGTGGTGCTTTCATTAAGTGATTTTATAACCTTAAGCAAATCTCTGAAGCTCTTTGGGTCTCAGTTTCCTCATCTGTGTAATAAAGAGATTTGATCAGAGGGCCCTTCCAGTTCTAAAATTCTGTGTTTCTATGCCTATGCCCATTTTGACTTTTGACTGTCTCATGTTTGGGAACCATTATAAAGCTTTGTAATAATCTCACCCTTCCATCCATTCTGTGATTCTTACATGCTAAAAGTTCACTGATGTAAATATCCAGTATTCCAGTTATAACTAATAACGTTCCCAAGTCAAATATATTCCAAGAGGGCTCATCAAAAAAAAGAGGAAATGTGAATGGTTCTGTTAAAATTGAAGTTGATAAAGGAAAGAATTTCATTGGGAGAGTATTTGATTCAACAAGCACTTACTGGATACAAGGCAGAATCAAGGTACTTGTCCTCAATCTTATAATCTAACTGGAAAAAAGGTATGACACATAACAGCCATAATAAAAGAAATAGAACATGATAAGCATAGATAAATGCTATGAGGTGCTATGAATGACAGATAATATCACTTTGTCCTAATTAAAAAAAAAAACAACCATCCACACAAAAATTTGCCCTAAATTCTGCTACCCATGAAAGAATGATTAGAGCAAGTTGCTCCAAGAACCATGTTCTTTAGTAGTTTGAGTATTTACTGTTAGACTGTGTCTTCCTTAGGCAAAGCCTTCTGACTCACTGGTTTCCATAGGAATGCTAATTTTGAGGTTCCCATCTGAAGGTTTTGGGAGGATGACCCCTAGATCAATGCAGCAGGTAATTCTTGAGTGTCTACAGTGTGTCCTGTGCATTGAGTGACAATGTAAGGGGGATCTACAAAGGGGGAGAGATTTTTTACTTTATTCTTGCACCATTGAGATCATTTTAATCCTATTACTAACTCTTAGTGAAAAAATTCCCCTTACACATATCTGTACCTATTCTGCAACATGATCTTAAAGAGTTGCCTGAACCCACTGTGAGGTTAAGTGACTTATCCAGAGTCACAAAGTCAGCATGTATAAGAGGCAAGAATTGAATTTCCATATTGAAATCAATACTGTTCATAGTCTCTGATAGGATGCAATTGGATTATAGTATTGCTATGGTATGGGAAATGACAAACTGGTTGATTTAGAAAAATATGGAAACACTTGGACTTATGATGGAAGATGATATTCATCTTCAGAGAACCAGATGACAAGTAGAGATAAACATAGTATTGTCTTACATATATTTATGTATTATATATTATATTATATTATTATAAATACATATATTATATATGTATTTGTACATATAATATATATATATCTGCCTTTCTTTCTCTGCTGTATGTTCTTTACTGGTACATTAAGTACTAGAATGTCTTTTTTCCCTTTCATTCCTTACTCTGAGGGCACTGTGAGATCGAGGATGCTATGCTACCTCTCAGTAGGTTAAATTATTGAAAATTAATCGAAAATTATTGAAAATGACAACAATTAAATTTGAAACCTTGTCATTTACTGTAGACAGTATCTTTATTGATCAAGAGACTTCATTTTCTTCCATCCCTCTATATTAAGACAATAGTATATATGCATCCCTTATAGTTATAAATACACACACAACAACAACAAAGTAAAAAATTAAAAAGGAATAGGTATGTATATTTTAAACTATTGTAGGAATTTATTCCGAAAACAAGTACTTTAGTGAATTTTTTGAAGGGTTAGGGTTTATAGTGTCTCAAGATGAATTTCATCTTAACTCTTGTACTATTAAGGAGTAACATCAGTACAGCACTTTTGATTGCATTTTTATGACCTATAGTAAATAAGAGAAACAAGATAGGCTTTGTATATAAGCTCTATAGTTTAGGTATAGATTTTCTTGAGCACCATTGGCATGATGGGAAACTGGATGAGACAAAGATATAAAATAGCTGACGATGACAATGTCATAAACTGAACATGTAGTCTGATCAGTTCAGAATACACAAGGATTACTACCTCCCTTTTCGTTGTATAGCATCATGCCCTTATTATAGGCTATGAGTGCATTAATCTTTGATGTTTGCTGTTACAGACATATAGCTTATAGTCAAATCACTTCAGTCTGATGAACTTTATTAAGTGACTCAGTGTGTTGTTGTTTGTCCTTCCAATGACATCACAGGTGATATTTTGACTTGTGTGTGAATTGGATTTAAGTGAGACAGAATTTCATAGTATTGTCAATCTTATTCTCTCTTCTTGAGTCATCTAAGTCCAGTGGCAGGACAAAAACTAGGACAACTAGCAACAACAACTCTAAATTTGTAATCTATGATATTCCAAACAGTGCAAATTTTAAATATGGCAGGACTTAACCTTTGGTGGCACTTCAACCCCCTTTTACAATATCTTTCATTTTGAAATTACCTTTATTTAACTACATTTTGTATTCCTCCAATAGACTATATATTCCTTGAAGGATTTTTTTGTTTTGTCTATATTCTCAGCAAGATCCTTTCATGTAGGAAGAAAGTATTAAATATTACCTGGACTGAATTAGATCAGGTCTTTATTGTTTTTCCGATTTGTGTTAGTTTTTTAAAGGTGGTAAATACTGGTAGAATAGAAATTGCCTGAGAAAGAGCCTGTGATAAGACAATTCGAGTTTCAATATTAGCATCTCCACTTATTACCTACATGATCTGGGACAAGATATATCACCTCTCAATTCCCCATTTTTCAAAAAATTAATTAATTGGACTAGAAATCTATGGTCTTATGTAGCTCTTTCCTTTTATTTCCTTGATATTTCAATAAATAGTGTGAATTCTTCTCAGGGTTTGATAACCAGATTTGTTGTTTTTTAGTCATCTGACTCTTTATTACCCCATTTGAGGTTTTCTTAGCAAAGATACTGGAGTGATTTTCCATTTCCTTCTCCAGCTCATTTTTTATATGAAGAAACTGAGGCAAACAGGCTTAAGTTATTTGCCCAGGATAACACAGGATCTGAGGCTATATTTGAAGTCAGGAAAAGTGTTCCTGACTCCAGGCCTGACATTCTAGCCACTGCACAGCCTAGCTTCCCCTGATAACCAGATAGCATATATACAAATTGTGCATTTGTAGCTTTAATGCCTTGTTGTCTATTGTAAAAAGACCTGAACCTAATATCGAACCACTGAACTCATAGCTTTCGGGATGTGACAGGGAAAAGTATGCAAAGAAATAAGGCAAAGAAAAATTTTCCAAGCCCAATTGACCTTGTCATCAGCAAATGGGGCGGGGGGGGGTCGCAGGGAGAAGACAGGAAGGTAGTTAAACATCTTTTTCAAAAGAATTTAAATAAATTTGTAAGCCAGTATTTTTATATTCTCCAAAATTCCAAAAAATTTTGCCATCCTGATAGTCAGATTAGGGATTTAGGCCATTAGATTGAAAGCTAAAGGATTATATCTTAAACATGACATTTGATATAAGCTGCTCCCCAGAAAGATTTACTTGGAGAATATAAAAAACAGGAGAGTCCTTGGAGTGTGATAGATAGTGGGCCAATTAGGAATGCCTGGTTTCAGTTTTGGCCTTTTACACATCTTGATTTTGTCATCCTGGGAAAGTCATTTTAACCTCTCAGTATCCCTAGGCATTTCTAAAGCTGTATGTTTTCTGATGAGGTGCTGATCTCAGTCAATCAAGAAATATTTATTAGGTGCCTCTTATGTGCCAGAGACCATACTAAATTCTATGGATACAAAGAAAGGTAAAAGACAATCCCTGCTTTCCAGGAGTTCACAGTCTAATGAGGGAGACAATATGCAAACATCTACATACAGAATAAATTGGAAATAATTGACAGAGAAGAAGGTGCTAGAATTAAGGGGGACCAGGAAAAGTTTCCCATAGAAGGTAGGATTTTAGATGTGCCTTAAAGGAAGCCAGGGAAGTCAAGAGGCAGAGATGCAGAAGAAGAGCATTCCAGGCATGGGGGGCAGCCAGAGAAAATTCCTGGAGTCAAGAGATTGGATGTCCTGTCTGAAGATCAGAAAGAAGGCCAGTGTCACTGGATTGAAGCATAAGTGGGAATGTGGGGGGGGGGGGGTGAAAGGAAGGGTGTATAAGATTTAAGGAGACTAAAAAGGTACTGGGTGTTCTCTGTACCTATGAAATCTCAGATCTCCACTCTAATGCTTATCACATGATAGAAGGTATTTCCGTACCTCAAAGTTCCTTATATTTATGAAATCACAGATCTAATCAAAAACAGAGCAAAAAAAAATTTAAAACCTTCAAGAAATGATGATGTTGAGGGGTTTAAGGTTGATGATTTATCAGTAAGAAATCACTTTGCCTGCTCTATCCTGCCTCTCTTGGTCTAAAGTCTTGTTTGCAAAGTATATCCAAATTATGCTGATGAAGCCTATGATGTACTTTACCCTAAAGTTAATCTAATCAATCTACCCCATAGTTAATCACCTTTCTATAGAGTAGAAGAGGTTTTTTCCTCAAGAAAATAAATTTCCTTTTCACTTTATTAAAATTTAATTTATTTTTTCCTACATTTTAAGTTCTGAATTGTCTCCCTCTACAGGGACTACCTGCACTAAAGAAGGCTACCATTTGACACAGATACACGTGCGCACACACACACATACACACACAAACACACACACACATACACACAAATATGTAAAATCATGCTATGTATATTCTATTTTTCAATTCTTTCTTTCTTTGAAGTGGGTAGTATCTTTCTTCATGGATCTTTTGTAGTTGATTTGAGGTTTTTTAGGGGTTTTTTTTAGGGCAATTGGGGTTAAGCTACTTGCCCAAGGTCACATGGCTAGTGAGTATTAAGTGTGTGAGGCCGGATCTGAACTCAGGTGCTCCTGACTCCAGGGCTGATACTCTATTCACTGTGCCATCTAGCCACCCCCAGATTTGAATTTTTATAATACTCAGAATAAATTAGTCATTCATGGTTGTTCTTTAATCAGTATTACTGTTATTGTATACAATGTTCTCTTAGCTGTGTTTTTTTCACTTTTCATTATTTCATTCAAATCTTTCCATGTTTTTCTAAAATCAACCAACTCACTTCTTATAACAGAGTAGTTCTATCACAATCATATACTACAACTTGTTTAACCATTCCCCAAATGATAGGTATCCCCTTAATTTATAGTTCTTTGCCACCACAAAGAGAGCTGCTATAAACATTTTAAAACATACAGGTTCTTTTCCTTTTCCCCCGATCACCCTAGAGAAAAGACCTAATAGTGTTATTACTCAGTCAAAGTGTATAGGCAGTTTAATAACTCTTTGGGTATAATTCCAGATTGCTCTCCAAAATGATTGAATCAGTTCATAATTCCACCAATAATGAATTAGTGTCCCAATTTTTCCACATCCACTCCATTTTTTGTCATTTTCCCCTTCTATCATTTTGGTCAATCTGGTAGATATAAAATGATATCTCAAAGTTGTTTTAACTTACATTTCTTTAATCAATAGTGATTGAATCATTTTTCATACATCAAGTTTGGATTGCTTCATGAAAAACTCCCTGTTCATATCCTTTGACCATTTATCAATTGGGGAATGACTCATATTCTTATAAATTTGACAAAGTTCTCTATATATTTGAGATATGAGACTTTTATCTGAGAAACTGTTCATAAAAATTTCCCATTTTTCTGCTTTTCTTCTGATCTCAGCTACATTGTTTTTATTTATGTAAAACCTTTTTAATTTAATGTAATCAAAAATATCCATTTTAAATCTTACAATGTTTTCTATTCCTTTGTCTTTCTATCATAGCTTAATATAAACAGGTAAATACTGTGCTTCACTCATGATTATAAGAAGTGAACTTCACCTCTAAATGGAAATGCAGCTATGGCAAAGTGTACCTCATCCTGGCTCCTCTGCATGCCTCCCTAATTAAGTTGGCAGGAATAACCAGCCTAAAATTAATTACTATGCTAATGTAAGATTAGGTGCTTTGGTTGATAATCAGCAGCTTAAAGGTAGTAAACAGCTGAAGGGTTGTATGCCAGCATAGATATTTTTATGTATCACTGTGAAGAAGTTTAGCCAACCCTCTGCCTTAAAGAAATGATTAAATGGAGTGAAACATCTCAGTAACAATGATTAGGAAATACTCAAAACAATAATATGCTGTGGCCTTTTAAAAATACTCTATTTCTCCCAATTATATGTTAAAACAATTTTTAAACAAGTTTTGGGCTCCAAAATTTTTCCCTCTCTCCTTCCTTTCCCTTCTCCCCCACCCTGAGATGGTAAACATGTTAATTCAAAGGGCAGAATATACTTACATTGAAGAAAGGTGAGGTTATAAATTCCAGAAAAGTCTAATAACATGGAATGGAAGTAGCAGTGACTTTAGATTTAGAGACCCTAGGTTCAAGTCCCAGATCTGATGCCTAGAGGTGGTATAGCATTGGGCAAGTCTCTTACCCTCCTTTCCCCACAGTTTTCTTATCTAAAAATTTGGGAATTAGATAACACAGTCTTCCTAATCCCTTTTATCTCTACATCTTTGTTTCTGTGATTCCCTAAGAGCTAAATAGAGGCAAAAGAGCTGAATTTGGAATGGGAGACGTGGGCTTAAATCTTTACTGACCAACTCACTACTTGTCTGACCTTGGGGAAAGTCCCCTTCCCTCTCTGGGCTTTGCTTTCCTCTTATGCAAAATGTTGGTCTTGGACTACATGACCTGAGTTCTCTTCCAACTCTAAAATTCTGACCCTGAGGAAGTTGCATCACTGTGATTCTCTATTTAGTTATGTAGATTCCTGGGTGTCACTAAAACAACGACACATTTGAACAGTCATCTATGACACTTCAACCCCTGTGGAACTGAACATAATACAGGTGTCTGGAACCAACAACTCATCTTTCCTCCCACACCCAGAAATGTACTGTAGTATTTGCAGCAAACATCAGCACCCATGCTGTAAATAAGTAACCCAGAAACAAAAGGTGACATCACACGTCTTTAGACAGGGGTATTCAGCCAAGTTGTTTTCTATAATACCTATTATATAGGTAATTTTATTTTAACTGGTTTAATGCTAAGAATGATGTAGAAATATGTCTTATAAAAAATTTCAAGCACTCAGTTCTGTTTGTGAAAGCAGCCAACATTTAATGAGCATGGTGCATATTATCTAAAAGGCACAATTTATCCCTCATGACATGGCTTGCTGCTTTTTACAAAATGTTCTTTAGTTTAAAAGACACCAGAATAGTTTAAAAAGTTGAGTTTCCTGGTTTCTACATGATCTTTCACCCTACCCAAAATTGTAGACCAGGCCTTAGGACTTTTGTTTAAGAATACTGAATATTTAACATGGTAAGTAGTTTTCTCTACTAATTCTAACCTATTAACATGATCACTAAGGTGTAATTGTCTTCCCTGGACATTGTCCAGCCTTTCTTGTTCCTCATAGTTGACACCATGAGTAAAAAAAAGCTCTGGGTGAGCTAGTTTTGAGGGGGGTTTTAATGTGGATAGATTCCTTATTGGTGCTAAACAAACTTAAGCAGTGCTAAAGTCTTTACGTTATATTCACATTTACTTGGTTGCTGCTTAAAAGCTATTTTTTATCACACTCCCAATGAAAAACAGGGTATCTAGTGCAAAGAGCACTGGATTTAGCATCAAAGAACTTGCATTAGAATTGTGCTTTGCCTGCAGAATCCCTGTGGGACAGGGGGGATACCTGTGGCCTTTAGGCCCTCTAGGTCCTCAAGTGTGGCCCATCTGTGAAGTTTGGATTCAGTGGAACCTTCAGCAAGTAAGTCCCACACATCTTTAGATCTCAGTTTCCTCATCTGTACAAATGAAGGAATTAGATTAGAGAATGAGATGCAGAGGATCCTTTCTCTTCTAGAGCCCATGATCTATTTTAATCCAATAGTTATGGAAGCAGAAACAATCTGTAGAACAATCATTGAACATTTTTTCCTGATTCTCTAGTAGGAAATTTTTCTTGGAAGTATTATTGTGTTCACAAGTTCTTTAGAGACAAACTTGTTAATTTTCAAAAATCAGGTTAATGAAATGACATTGTCATCTCACAGATCTGCATTTTAAAATTTAAAAAGAAAAATTTTTATGGTCTTAAAACATTTCAGAGTAATGTTTTTTTTTCTTTCAAAGATAAATATTTTGAGGCCACTTTAGAATATGGTCTTCCTGAATTATTTCACTTGAACCCCTACCTTCTTGATGGTTTTACTCCTAATTTATCTTCCTGACCTTCAAACAGTAGCTTTTATAGAGCTTTGAAAATTAAATTATGTTAATTGCAATTACAACATTTAATAAGCCTTACTTAAGAATTGAGTGGAGCAGAAAGAGAATACGGTAGCCTCTGAGAGTCATTTATAAAGCATCAAAAAAATGACAGGTTGGAAACAAAAGCTTACTTTTCAACTTTTCCTAAGTCATTTATTGAAGATGTGGGCTATTGAGTCCCCTCTGCCTCAGGTAGCAAACAATAGGCCACACATCAGGAGGCTTGGCATAAGTCATTTCTCTCTTATGAGTGACAACTGAATTTTGCTCCAAGGTGAAGGACAAAGTATTTCATAGGTGGTATTTATATAGGATGTGGAAAGAAAAGAATCACTTGGAAAAAGTAACACCTTAGCAAAATGAAGAGCCTGAGGACAGAGGCAATGCTAGTGTTTCAAAATGGGTCATCAACTAAATGTTCCTTTTTTGCTCTATGTATTAGAGCTAATGATTTTTTCCATTTTCTGCTGTAATCAGGATGAAGCAAAAATTATATAGAAATTCAATTGAATTAATTGAACATTTATTAAGTGCCTACTTCATAGGAGGCACTGTGCTAGGAAATACTCCCTTCCCCATATATTTTTGGTATTTTAGAATAATTTGTAATATCCTATGTCCTAATTCTTATTTATATCCTACTATCCAAGGTGACTTTAAATTCATTTTGCAGTGGAAAGCCCTGTTATAAAGTTTCTGATTTATAAAGCCAAAGTAAAACACTGATACTCAGACAAATTGTAGGGGAATAAAAAAATCAAGGGTTAACTGTGAGATAATGTGTTATGGACTCATCAACAATACATTGCTTTGTAACAAATGTATAAATATAAATATTTCAAGTCTTTTCTTCCCATCTAGAATATAGGTTTTAACAAAAATGCTATTAGGGATTATAACTAAGAATGACTGTTAATTAATAGAAATGGACCATCTCATTTATGTTTAAATATATATGTGGCAAATTTGTATCTGGATAAGTATGTGCATATGTTTTTCAGTATGCACAGATTGTCTTTCAGATTCCAGGGTGATGCTACATCTGATATGGGATAAAGAAGATCTGAATGAAACACTCAATACAATTTGCTTTTTTCCTCAGAGATGTGATGCAATTTGATTTTAATATTAAAATGTCATGTTTACTTCTATATTTGGGTGAAGTACCAACAAATGACTGTGTGCTCCCTTAAAGACTTTTGTGACATGCTAAAATTAATCCTGTACCAGGCTTTCCCGTAACATTCATCTGACATACAAGATGAAAATTTGTCATAAAGGTAGTACAGGAGAAAGCCAAGTACCTTTCTTAGTTGTAGCTTAGCTTAGTACGTTTTACTTTGTGGTACCAGTTGTATAATATTGTGTAATACTGCCTAAAGTGGGAAAGAAAAATCTCTTTCTGTCCACTTAGGCATAAAGAGTGTCTGAGTCCCTTGCATAACTGCAAATGTTATCGATCACAAAATGTCAACAGGTTAACACAAAGCCCATTTGTACAAGGCATGACTAATTATTCTTTGTTAATCTTTTAAATATAGCCAACTATTTCCTGTTGAGTCATTAAAAATGCTCAGACAAAATCCTGAATGACCGTACCTGTGATTAGGTGCCTGTGATCAGCTGACTCCACTTCTGATGGAAGGAACTTTGTTTTAAGTAACAATTATACCCTTTATTGCTTTTGGTATGAATCTTAGCCCTGTCTCCCACCAAATTCAAATATTGTTTATTTTGGTTTTCAGATGCGGTCTGTGAGCCGAGTATTTAAATTCATTGATATGCCAAGTGAAGAACCCCTTCCTACCAAACCAACCAAATCGAAGAAAAATCAGCTTTCACAAGTTCTGATCATTGAGAATGAACATGTAAAGAAAGAGAACAACTGGCCTTCTGGAGGTCAAATGACTGTCAAAGACCTCACAGCCAAATATATAGATGGTGGGAATGCCGTATTAGAGAACATCTCCTTCTCAATAAGTTCTGGGCAAAGGGTGAGACTTAAAACATTTCTTATTTTATTTATCCTGTCATCAACTTTAATTAGTGATGGCTGATGGCAATATAAATGATATCAAACCTCTTGGTAATACCATGATTGAAGCAGAGAACTAATGCTGGACTAATAAATTAAATGGACTATTCAATGGTTAGGTGACATAACTTAGTGAATAAAGAGATGACCTTGGAGTCAGGAAGATCTGTGTTCCAGTCCCTCCACTGACCCTTATGGCAATGTGACTCTGAGCAAGTCACTCAAGCTTTCGATACTCCAGGCCACTCTATAAAGGTATATACTGAAGAGCAATTGGCAATCTGCTTGGGAAGACAAAGTTTGCTCTTTGGGGAGCTACTTATACCAGTGAAAATAGAGGTCAGATACTCTTTCTCCCCTCCAAAATAAATTTAATATGTATAGTACTGTTACATAGGACATGAAAACTGTGGTGTATTTCAAGCTGTGTATTAAATGAATAATTTTATATTTCAGTAATCAAAAGATTCAAAGTTTCATCATTGGGTCCATTGATGTAAACAACATCCCTTCCTTGTGAAAACATTCACCACTTAAAAGGAATCCTTTTTGTGGTAAACCTTTCCATGCTTAGCTAGTCTAATCCTCTGATAACAGATCTACACAATCTATTACTAGGTCTATGGGCAGCTAGTTGGTGGTGGATAGAGTACCAGGCCTGAATTCAGGAAGATCTGAGTTCAAATTTGATGGACACTTACTAGCTCTGTGACCTTGGGCAAGTCATTGTTTTCCTCAGTTACTTCATCTGTAAAATGAGTTGAAGAACGAAATGGCAAAAGACTCAATTATCTTTGTCAAGAAAATCCCAGACAGGGCTGGTAGGTGGCACAGTGAATAGAGCACCAGCTTTGGAGTCAGGAGGATCTGAGTTCAAATCCGACCTCAGACACTTGACACTTACTAGTTGTGTGTAGCTGTATGATCTTGGGCAAATCACTTAACCCCAATTGCTCTGCCTTGCCCCCTCCAAAAAAAAAAAAAAAAAAGAAAGAAAGAAAACTCCAGATGGATTCAAGAAGAGTTTGACACAACTACAATGACTGAACAACACAAGGTTCATACCCAAAGCCTTTTTAACTGGGTAGAAATTTCCATAATTCACACTCTACTAACATAGCTTTAGTGAACCCAGGATTTTCCCTACGCGACAATGAAACAAAACAACAGATCTTCAGTGCAGGAGTCATCTCATAAATCATTACTATTTTTTATCACTTATTGAACAATGATTTTTTTCTTTTTTCTTTTTGGAGGGAGAAAGGCAGGGAAGTTGGGGTAAGTGACTTGCCCAAGGTCACATGGCTAGTAAGCGTTAAGTGTCTGAGGCTGAATTTGAACTCAGGTCCTCCTGACTCCAGGGCCAGTGCTCTATTCACTGCACCACCTAGCCTCCCCTAGCATGAAAATTTTAAATAACCCACCATCATAATAATATGTAGCCGACTACAACCATCTAGAATCTCCAGCTCAGATGAGAAAAAAGTAAATGTTGCCTACAGAGGTTGTAGATTAAGAATTGGAAAGGATTTTACAGGGCATTGAGTTCATTCTGCTCTCCACCCTATCTCAGAGGGAGTGTGGTATGTAGTAGATAGAGTACTAGACTTAGAGACAAGAATTCCTTGGCTCAGATCCTTCCTCCGACACTCACTAGTGATGTAATCTTGGGAAAACCACTTACTTGCTCTATGACTCAGTTTCCTTAACTATAAAATGAGAAGTTGAAATCAATGACTTCTAAGGTCTCTTGCAAGTCTAAATCTCAGATTTAAGTATTTCTTTTTGGAAACTAACTTAAAATCTACCAAACCTATACTATCTCCCTTTCAGGTGTTTCTCCCCCAACAATGAAAAAAAAATAGTG
Organism: Gymnobelideus leadbeateri; assembly: GCA_011680675.1. Lineage (NCBI taxonomy): Eukaryota > Metazoa > Chordata > Mammalia > Diprotodontia > Petauridae > Gymnobelideus > Gymnobelideus leadbeateri. Next base: position 39,530 of record WOXC01008005.1, read on the forward strand.
TTACTAAAATAATATAACAGATGCAGAACTATTAAAAGTATAATCAGAAATTGTCTACCACAGAGAAACATGTTGTGATTCATTGCTGTGTCCTTCATGCCTAGCATAGTGCTTAATAAACACTGATTATTTCTTGAAGGGGCAATTTTGCCAGAGATTAAAAAATGGAATGATATTATGCCTTAAAATAGCCTATTCCAGAATCTCAGAATTTTACCAACAACAAAACTTAATGTCATTAAGTCTTATGCATCAGTGAACCTAAGATCTCATTGGAGTAGGCACTCCTTCCAGTAATACAAATACCAACCTATCCATGCCTTCTCATCTTGTGGAATTTCTGTCTAATCCTCTTAGGACCCTCCCCCTGCCACATACACACACACCCCATGTGCTGGAAACTTTCTTCTAGGTCTCTTAACATCATGTCAGTGCCTACATGTATATGGTATAGTCCATTTGTTGTTAAAATAACTACTGCACTACCAGTGGGACACATTGATGTGAAAACTGGATTAGCTCTCTTCTCACAGTGCTTTAGTTTCCTATTTGTAAAATGATGCCCATAGCATTTCTTTCAGGGTAGTTGTTAGAGTTGCTCAGAGGTTATTGAATGAAAAAATGTTTTCATTGCCTTTTGCCCTGGAATTTTAGGAAAATTGATGGGCATGATTTAAGACAGATAATCTCCTATAAAGGAAGGTAGATATTGAAGCTCTGTGAATCTTCACTGAAAATGGCTTTAGGGGAAGATTCAGGAACTTTTGACTTGCTCTGGAGTTGGCAATCACCATGTGCTAGGCACTGTAGATAAAAGATAAAAATGTCCCTGCCCTTGACAAGCTTACATTCTATGGGAAGAGACAACATGCACACTTATAGGTATATGGAAAATAGGTATATATGCAGCATAGATAATATAAGGTAATTTTGGAGGTGAAAAAAAACTAATAGCTAGGGGGATCAGGAAAGACCTTGTGTCGAAGGTGGTATTTGAACTTTCAAGGAAACTGGGGCTTCTAACAGGCAGAGTTGAGAAGAAAATCCATTCTAGAACTGAGGGACATCCTGGGTAATGGCATGGAGATGGGAGATAGAATCTCACGTGTGAGGAAACACAAGAAGTCAGCATTTGGTTGAACTGAAGAGTGCCTGAAGGGAAGTAATATACAATAAGACTGGAAAAGTAGGTCAGAACTAGGTTTGTGAAGGACTTTAAATGCTATACAGAGGAGTCTGTATTTTATATTAGAGATAATAGAGAGTCACTTGAGTTAATTGAGCAGGGGAGTGACATTGTCATTCCTGGGCTTTAGCATTGTCACTTTGTCAGAGTGTGGAGGATGAAATGGAAAAGAGAGAGACTTGAGGCAGGGAAATAAACTATTTGACTATCATAATTGTGCAAAGAAATGGATATGCATATAGAGAATCCTGAACTAGGGATGGTCCTGTGAGGAGAGAAGTGGACAAATGTCAAAGTGAAATCTGTAAGACTTGGTGTTTGGTTGGTTATGTGGTCTGGAGGAAGAAGAAGGAAGTCTGGGGCTTAGAAGAAACACTGGGGCTGGATATACAGATCTGGAGGGTGATCTTCGTTTTGTTGCTGTTAAGTAGTGTCAGTCATGTCTAACTCTTTGTGACTCTGTTTGAGGTTTTCTTGGCAAATATAGTGGGGTGATTTGCCATTAACTGTTCCAGCTCATTTTACAGATAAGGAAACTGAGGCAAACAAGGTTAAATGACTTACTTAGGGTCCTGTAGCTAGTGTCTGAGGCCAGATTTGAACTCCAGAACCCTAAGCACTGCATCACCTAGCTTCTTCTTCAAAGAGATGATAATTGAGTCCATAGGAGCTGATGAGTTAACTCAGAGAGACTAAAGAGAGTGAAGAGATGTAGGCTGAGGACAGAGCCTTAAGGTACGTCTAAAGTGAGCAGTCAAGATATGAATTATAATCCTATAAAAGAGACTGAAGAAGGTAATGCTTGGACAAGTAGGAGGAGAACCAAGAGGGAGCAGTGTCCTTAAAAGAGAGACTAGTAGGCCAAGGAGATGTTGGTTTATAGATCAGATAATTATAATTTAGATATAATTATTTTTCCTTAGAAATTGTCAACCCCCCTTTTCACTAAGAATAGTATTCTATGGCAAGATATGTTTTCAAATGGACATCTTTGTGAAAGTTTTAGAATTTGATTTTAGTAGTTTCTTTTCCATGTCAGTTTTAATAAAGATAGAATCACCATTTTTTCACAGGTTGCAAGTTCTCCCATTAGAATCATTTAGAGTCGTTGTTTACTTCCAAAAATGATTAGGTTTTATATTATGGCGTCATTTAGAGTTCAAAGGGATTTTTAATATAATTCAGTCTATTCTCCTCCCCTCTCTTTTCATAGACAAGGAAAGTGAGACCTGGGGAGGGCAAAAGACTTGCTCAAAATCAGGCACATAGTAAACAACAAAGCCAAAATTCAAGCCCTTGGCTTCTGACTCCAAATACAGTGCTCATTCTACATTACCAAATTGCCATTCTAGAACAGGGGAAGCCTCAGTGAAGACCAGCATTTTAGGAAAGGTGCAGGTTATACATTGGTTCTAGGAGTATAAAAAATGAATGATTATATTTATGCCTCACCCTTGATGTGTGGGAATTTAGCAGCTTCCTGTTGTAAGGATGGTTCATTGTTTTGACTTGTTTTCTACGTAGGACTTTCAGGCATATGAAAAGTATCCTTCTCTTTTCTGATATCTTGGATGGTTTCCAAGATGACTGTCAACAGATTATGGATTGTAATAACAAATGGACTTATATAAGGGAAGATAGGAAACCTTGACTAATCTCTTCATTTTGTTTTTTTCCCTCTCCCTGCCAAACCTCCATCACTTCTCATCTCTGTTTCAAAATTGCTCATCTCCTTTCTCCTTCCCTCATAAGCAACTATGAAGTAGGCTTTTGTGATCTAGCAAACAAAGAGACAGAATCTTGATTTTCCTACTTAGTTTTGGCAATTTAAGAAAAAGAATTCACACTGCAGGATTAGGGAATGTTTTTATTCTTTCTGAATCATATTTAATATCATGTTAGTAAACCTATAGTGTGTGTGTGTGTCTAACTTTAGGGAGGTATCAATATACATTTTAAGGTTAACCAGACAACTAAGATTCTAAGTTATGGAACAGGAGTTTATCTGCATTGGTAGAGGGAGTCCTCTCACTGGGACTTGCCTACAGCTATAAAATCACAGATTTGTACAGAAATGATTTAGTCCTTCTTGAAACAAAATTTTAAAATAGGAACCTTATAAAAAGAGGCCAAGTAGCAGAGTAAATAAGAAGGCTAACCTCTGACTCTAGAAGACCAGGATTAAGACCTTCCTCTTATATATGATAGCTGTGTGGCTCCAAGCCAGACACTTAACCCCAAGCCAGACACTTAACCCTTCAGTGTCCCAGGCAACTCCTTAAGATTGTAAGTTACATCACAGCTGCCTCGTCTCCTTTTCTAAGGCTTCCTTATCAGATGTTCTAACACCAATAAAATTCAGACTAGGGAAACAGGGTTTTAAGGAGAATTGTTATGTAATATTTAATGGATTTCAATGAACTTTGGCATGTTGGTAGAGATTAAAGAGATAAATGTATGTGAAAATTAGTTTATTTGATCATCTTAGAATAGGTTTATAATATTTACACTAGATAAAAACTGCCCTTTTAAGGTTATGGACATACTGCCTATTATCATTTTGTCCATGAATATTATCTATAATGCATAGGATCACTAATTCAAGATGATTTCATCATATTAATTATGCAAAGTCTAAATATCACCAAATATTAGCTAACTAGTATGTTTCTCTTTTTGGTGCCAAATTTTCTTATTAAAGGAAAAACAATCGAGGTCATAAATTAAAATATCCAAGTTGTCTTCTCTGAACCAGAATTTTTTTCTCTGCTCCCTTTCTTCTAAAAGTATAGTTTGAAAAATTAAAAAAATAAATGTAAGCTCTAAACTTAAGTCTTAATTGTGGGATGTGTTTTGGATGGAAAATCAAATTCTAACCACTTGGAAATGATGATTATCACTACTGGGTGAACAGGCAAGTGAATTAAATAGTCATCTAATAGATTCCTTTGGGTGAACTTGGCTACCTTATTCATTTGTATTTCTCCATGTACAAAGGGGAAATTGCTCACAAATATAGATCTTTCCCCCCTGGGCAGACTGACCCAGTCAGAGTACAGAAGAATACTAGATATGGTGCCAAAAATAATAGATCTCTAGCTCAGGTGTTCAGATTACAGCAGCATGAACACTTAAATGCCGCTTGATTTGTAAAGAATACCTTGGTAATCTTTGCTAAAGAAAAGGGTGATGTAGCTGAAATGAATGTATTACACCTGTTTGGGTAGTATTCCCCAAGGCTACTACATTTTTCTGTCTAAACTGTAGAAAAAGATGAGCATAGTATGCGGAAGACTTATTTTTTCTTACTATGAGGAATCTTGTTTCTCTCATTGTGGCATCTCCTGGAAAGAATAAGAGACTGAAAAGTGAAAAGTCAGCTACAGTGAAACTGAAAAAGCAAACTAGAAGGAATATGTTGAAATTCAGTTATTTATGGTATCTTTCAAAATGGCACCAAATAGAAGCCTATTTAGAGCTACAAAAAATACAACTATTTTGCTTTCTTTATCAAAATTAATCATTAGAGAGTAGGCAAAATGTTATTAAAAAGAGCCATTGACTTGAAAATAGAACAGGATTTAAATTCCAGGCTTCCTGCTAGCTGTATGACCTGAGCTCTTTGAGTCCTAGTTTCTTAACTGGGAAATTGTTGTTGTTCAGTCGTTTCAGTCACATTCTGCTCTCCGAGACCCCATTTGGGGTTTTCTTGGAAAAGATTCTGGAGTGGTTTGAGAAAATGGAAGCAAACAGGGTTAGGTGACTTGCCCAGAGTCACACAGCTAGTAAGTGTCTGAGGCCAGATTTGAGCTCAAAAAGAGGAGTTCCTAGCCCAATGCTCTATCCACTGTTCCTCCCAGCTGCCCTAGTCTGTGAAATAGGACTACTAATACTTGCACATGGTTGTTGTGAGGAAAAGACTTTTTAAATGTAAATCACTATAAAAAACAACACTATAAAGATCAAACAAAATAATGCAGATGTAGCCTTTTAGTCATAACTGACATTTTTACAATGCTCTAAGCTTCACAGAGCATATTGTATAGATTAACATATTTGATCCTCAATGTAAGTCCTGTGAGATGGTCAGTGTTGAAGAAAAGACCTATGGTTTCCCTCTTATAGTAAACTCTCAAATTAGGAAGTTCTGTCTAACAATCAAGGTGGTCAGGCACCTTCTCTGTAATTTATAGTTTTGGTTACCTAGAAAACTGAGAGATTAAGTGACTTGCCCAAGAGTTTGTGGTCAGTAAGTGTTACAGGAGAGACTTGAACCCATGTCCCTGGTTCTTAGGACTCTCTATCCAGTCTACTACCTTGCTTCTCAGGAGGAGTGATCTTCTTATCCTTATTTTGCAGATGAGAAAATAGAGTCAAATAGAGAGGGACCAACTTGACCATGGCCACATAGGTAGTAAATTTCGAAGGCAGGTTTTGAACTCAGGCTTTCTTCAAATTAAATCCAGCACTTTATCTATCATACCATGCTGCCTCTTCTAACTGTGAAAAAGTTAGTAAATATAAGTTGATAGGGTGAAGAAACTATTTTTATAGTGAGAATATTAGAAAACACTCACGGGGGATAAGGGTATATCTCAAAAGGTAACTTGCAATCAAATGCTCTGACATTACGTAACCAGTGTTCAGCTTAAAAAAGGCAAATCCCAGAAAAAGACTGTTTACATGCCAATTATGTGAGTAAAAAGAAGTCTCTGTTAGACATGACCAAATGCAGTTCTTTATTCCCAGTAAACCTGTTCATCTCAATGCATTCTCAGACAATGAGTAGGGTAGAGAAGATAGAACAATTGCTCTGAAATGCAGTGCTTTGAAGTCAATCAACAGACATTTCATTAAACACCTACTTTATGCCAACTGTGGTGAAGAGGGATGCAAGTATAATGAATGAAACAATCTCTACTTGCAGAGAGCTTACATTCTAATAGAGGAAAGAAGGACTTAAAAATATGGAGAATAAATATAAAGAGAATAAATAAATGCAAGATAGATGGTGCAGTGAAGAGAGTAGCAGGCCTGGAGTTGGGAAGGCTCATCTTCCCAAGTTCAAGTCTAATCTGAGACACTTCCTAGCTAGGTTATCTAAGTTACTTAATCCTGTTTGCCTCAGTTTCCTCATCTATAAAAGTGAGTTGAAGGAGGAAATGGCAAATCCCTCTAGTATTTTTGCCAAGAAAACCCCAAATGGGATCACAAAGGGTCTGAAATGAATGAAAATGGCTGAAACAACAATAAAGTTAAATGCCAGATAGTTTAAAGGGAGGACACTTCCAAATGAGGGACTCAGGAAACGTATGATACTGTGGTGCTTGAAGACTCATGCTCTTCTCTGCCTTTCTCTAGGAAGAGCAGGGAAAGACAGAGATCTCAGTGTGACAGTGTTTTGGTTGTGTTGTCTGAAGATGCTGTTATTTGTGGCTGGAAGAAAGAGAATGTGGTCCTTTGTCCTAGACAGATTAGAACATGAGGTTAAGATTTAGGGATTCTAAGTTCCAATCCCTTTTTAGCTACCAGATCTTGATTTGAGAGATCACTTCTATCTGTGAGATCTAGGGCTTCTTCATCTGTAAAGGATTAACTGTACAGGGCTGTGCATACATTGACTGAAATAATGTAAGTGAAACCTACCATGATCTAGAGATCAAAGTATTATTAGTCCAACTGAAGCATTGGTCTACCTAGTTGACTGTTTAGCTTGTATTGGTTTTTGATGGAATTGTCTGGTTGTTAGAACAGTGGAAAAAACAGTCACAGATTGGGTTGATCTGATCATTTCAGGAAGTTACTGACAATGCACTGAAAGGAGATTGTATAGCCATTATGAGAGCTGGAAAAGTCAATGTTATCATTCTCCCAGAATCCTTAGCTTCCTTCAGAGCATCACTTAGGTGGCCCCTTCTGCCCTAGGCCACTTCTGATTCCTGTAATGTTAGCACTCTCTGCCTTTTGAAATTATTTTGTATCTGTGTTGTACTTACAAGTGTATATGTTACTTCCCCTGGTAGAATGAAAACACTTTGAGGGCAGGGAGAATTCTTTTTCTTTTATCTCCCCAGTACACATGTAGTATGTATGTATATACACACATATATGCTGTTGTATATAGAGTAGCATATATGTGTGTGTGCATGCACATATATACACACACACAATGGTATATATCATACACACATATACAATACACAGTGGTATATACTTTACACATACATACCCATATATAGTAGTATATACTGCACACATACACAATACTTTGTTAATATATATGTTGTACTTTTTTATATACATATTTCCCTCAGTAGAATGAAAAATCTTTGGGAGAAGGGACAGTTTTTGCTCTTATATCCCTAGTACTTCACATGTAGTAGTATGTACATTGTTGTATATACAGCATTGTGTATATAACTTTACATGTATGTTATATTTATATGTGTATATATATATATATATATATATATATATATATATTGCTTCCCAAGTAGAATGGAAGCTTTTTGAGAGCAGGTATAGTTTCACTTTTATCCTTGTGTCCCCCATCCTTTGCATGTAGTAGCAAGTACTTCAAAATGTTTGTTCAATTGAATTATCCCATTGAAATGTAATGGTTGATCTTGTTAGTCAGACCTCAGACCAAGATACCCCAGAGTCTGTTAAAAATGCTTTCCTAGGCTCATTCAATAAAGTGGACTATGACACTCTTTTTGTTTCTCCTTAACAATATATATTTTTTCCTTGGTTCAATTATTTCAAGGTTGTATCACTTTGGGTTATTTGGAAAAGTTGTTGTATGGCAACAGTTAACTCAGTAATGCTAACAGCATAAAGGTTTTGGGTTCCATCCTCATATGGACCAGTTAGCCTTTGCTTCATGATCATTGGATGCCAGTCAGCCTTTTCAATATGAGCATTGTTCACAGTTGAAAAGAAGATATAGAGAGATCAATACCAATCTGTCCTTTAGACTGTAAAAATAACTCAACAAGTGGACTCATAATGGCAACAATATTTTTCTATATGAAATTTATAGCACAACATCATATTCAATTTATTGACGCTTGTAAATAACAGCAGTTATTTAAAACTAACTTCTAACTCCCTACCCCTTTTGTTTTACAGGTGGGCCTCTTGGGAAGAACTGGTTCTGGAAAAAGCACCTTGTTAGCAGCCTTTTTAAGATTACTGAACACAAAAGGAGATATACAGATTGATGGTGTATCTTGGGATTCAATACCCTTACAGCAGTGGAGAAAAGCATTTGGTGTAATACCACAGGCAAGGATGGCAGAATTAGCAAAAATTCAAAATGTTAATGTATATATTTTGTTGCCAGGGCCAGTCCTCTATCATCAGTTGTATATCAATTATGACATCTTCAAGGGGATGTCCTGTAGGCATCACAAACTCATAATGTGCAGACCAGCATCATCTCCTCCCTCCCTTCAAAATCTTCTATGTTCTTAATGTCCCTATTTCTATTGAAGGCACCATAATTTTGGCCAGTCACCTAGGTTTACAACCTTAGAATCATCCCAAATTCCTCCCTTTTTTATCCTTCACATCCATTTAGTTACTAAGTCTCATTGACTCAGTCTCTGCTGTGTTTATCACAAATCTCTGTTGTTCTGCACTCACATGCCACCACCCTAGTTCAGGCTCTCAGCCCCTCCCCTTTGAATTTTACTACAGTTGCTTCTTCATTTGTCTCCCTGCACATAGCCTCTCCCTTCTCCAATCTGTCCTCCACCCAGTTACCAAATTGGTACTTCCAAAGCAGAGGTCTGACTATGTCAGTTTTGGTTAAATAATTTCCCAAGTTTCTTTTTTTTGCCTTAAGGGTAAAGTACTTTATCTGACTTTTAAAGCCCATCTGGTCCCAACCTACCTATCCACATTCCTTGTACATAACTCTCACATACTCTAACTTCCAATCAAACTGACCTACTATGCTCTCTCCTATATGTGATAGTCTACCTCCAGCCTACATGTCTCTACACTAGCTATTGCCCATACCTGGAATATACTTATACCTTTCCTTTCCCTCTTTAGAATAGCTAGCTTCATAATTAGGAGCCTACCTAAGTGCCACTTCTTATGGGAAGCCTGCTTTGCCCCCCCTGCTAGGTGCTAGTGCCTTTCCCCAAGAACTTACTTCATTCTACAAAAGTACATGTTTTGTATTTAATTTTCTGTGTCCGTATTCTTTTATCTTTGAATAGAATGCTAGCTCCTTGAGTCCAGGGATTGTTTTATTTATGTCTTTGTATTCCCATAGTAGGGGTACATAGTAGGCAGCTAATAAATGTTGCCTGCTGAATGCCTATTGTATGATTTACATTTAATCCAGAACATATTTGTTAATTTTTCCTTTCTTATAAATTGTAATTTTTTCCTAGGAAAACAATTTGGTAGATGTTTGTAACACTATGAGAAATGGTTATTACCATGTCATTAATTGTTTTGATTACGTTTCCTAGCTGACATTCCTCAGCTGGAGGGTGCTTACCATTTTTTTCTTCCACATTTTTCCCTGCTCCAGTGCTCTAAGCACCATGTTAGTAGTCACATCAGGATGACAAATGCTTTCTAATACATAAGAGATGCTGCTGAAATAACAAACATTTGGAAGAAGCATTAGCACATGAGTCAATGGAATTGAAAATAAAAAGTGTAATGATTGTTTTTAGTCTCTAGAATAGAGTGAACCATGTCAGATTAATCCGTAGCTAGTTTTAAAATGACATTCTTTGATTTGGGTCATAAAACATCACTAATATGGTATGACTTTGTGCTTTATTATGCAAGAACAAGAGTTTAAAGTATGTGTGTTTATGCATGAGAAAGAGAGAGTGTGTTATTAGTTACCCATTTAGAATTAAAGTTAAATAAAAATAATAGTGTTTGCAAAAACTGGCCCTAATCTAGGTAACTTTTGCAAATTACATGTAACTGGCCCCAACTCTGGGTAATTTTTGTGATTAGTCTCTTTCCTCCATTCTCCACCTCTGCTTTATATCTTTAATACATTTAACCAGGGATGAATTAAATGTAATCTTGTATGATATCCTGTTTTAATTTATTTTCATCATCATCATCTCTTTGTACTAATAATTCACCAAACACATTGCTCCCTGTGCTTATTTTAGCATTTTTCACCTTGTCCCTTCATCTTCCACTTAGAGAATGAAAGTTATAAGCCAGGAGCAGCTGGATTCCAAATCCAGATGGAGAAGAAAATTGTAATACTTACCAAAATATCTTTATAAGGCAGTTCTACTTTTAGATATTAAAACTCCCTAGACTGATATTTTCAGTTCTTTTCTCTAGACTTTGTCATATACTAGAAACTTGTTCTTGGTTGTAGAAGGAAAATGTAAGTTCTTCTGGTGGAAAAAGAAAAGATTTTCAAATTCTTTAATAGCAAAACATTCAGAAGAAGAATAATGCAAAAGGAATAAGCTTGAGAGCCATAGCAATGGGCAAAAGAAAAGTACAGAATAATGGAGACTAGAATCTGTTTAGCTGAGGACATTAACTGTTAAGTTTTTCTTTTCTCTTGTCCCCTTCCGTGCTATAAAGCAAACTCTTCTAAATAACAGGAAATATTTGTTTTGTTGTGGTGTCACTTACAGAGATCATAGGATTATAGATCTGGAAGGGACTTGTAAGATCTTCTAATTCAGCTCCTTCACTTTACAGATAAAGAAACTGAGGACCAGAGATGCAAATTGACTTGCCCCAAATCACGTAACCAGTCAATAGCAAATCTGAGAATAGATCCTAGGTTTTCTAAGTCCTCGCCCTGTGACCTTTCTACTCCACCAAGATAGCTCTCTTTAGGAAGCTGCTTGGCATGGTGGATAAAAAGCTGGTCTCAGAGTCAGGAAATCCTGGATTCTCCTGCCACCTCTGACAAATGCTATAGGGATGTGGGACCCTGGCTTTCCAAGACTAGAGACTGCAGAAAATCTGCTCATAAAACTTTTTATTTGCAGTTTTCTTCTCTGAGAAGTCTCAAAGCTCAGGAAGTCACAGGTCTGGACCTTCCCCACTCCCCCCAAAATGCTAATGCTCAGGACCCAGACTCAGCATTGTCTGTGTGTATATATAAATTCTTGTTTCTCCACCAAAGTAAGTCTTTTAAAATCTATACTTATTCCAACTTTCTTCCTACAGGAGAGCTACAAACCTGATGGTTAGTCTGACAAAATGTTCGTTACAATTTCTGTAGTTGGGGAACCACTAGATACCTCTTCCCACACCTATCTTTGACTCTGACTTTGGTCCCTGGTGCCCTGAGCCCCAGGGTTACAGATGGACAGACACACTGCTTCCTGGGAAGTTCTGACCGTCTTCAGAAATGCCCATTATATAGCAGAATGAAGCCCAAGGAGAAAACAACAACAGAACACCCTCGAATATCTTTGCTATCTGAACAAAGATATGTTTTTATTTTTCTAACCTTTCTTTGCAATTTCTGATTGTCATTGTTTAAAAGCTTCCTGGAGTTGAACTTATAAAAAAAATCTCAAAATTCTGGGAGAAAAGTTTTTTAACAATTTACTGCATGCTTCTTATTTTTCTTCCTAACCCATGAAAAACAAGTTTATTAAGACTTCTGTCATTGGAGAACTCAGGGAAATCAAGGCTAGGTGATCAAAGACCTAGGAGAATTGATTGTGGCACTCCCTTTTTCCCTTGGGCAGCAACTTAGATTTCATATTACAACAGGTAAAATCACAGTAGGCAATTATTTTTGGCACATTCTGCAGTGCCTTATCCTCTTCCCTCCTACAGTACTAGCTACATTAGGCTGTTGTCCTTTCTTCTAAGGAGTTGGACAGCACCCATGGAGAACGTAATAGTTGAGGAGGTAGGGCAGGCAAGCAATTCATGACAGAAATTGCCTCTGAACATTGCATAGATCTCAGGAGCAGCTTTGTAAAAGAAGGTAGAGGTGTCAGGAAATCATGAGACTAGCATCCAAAAACAACACTAATTATCCACAATTCTTATTAAATAAATAGCCTTTTCATTTTTTTATCTCTTAACGGATATTTATTTTCCCTCCCTCCTTTTTTTCTTCCAACCCCCTACCACTGGGGGAAAAAAGACAAAACTCTTATAACAAATATGCAAATATACAGTTAAGTCAAACAAATAACCATATCTAAAAATATATGTTTCATTCTGTATCTTCACTCTATCACCTGTCAGGAAGTAGGTACCATGAATAATCATCTTTGATCTAATGGAGTTGTGACTGGTCTTTATATTGATTGGAGTCCTTCAGAGTTATTTATCCTTAAATGTTGTTATTATGCAAATTTTTCTGATTCTCTTTACTTTTCTCCACACAAGTTTATATAAAAATTCCCAGGCTTCTCTGAAATCATCTCTTCTATCATGTCAATGAGAGGATATTATTCTATTGTATTCATATATCATAATTTGTTAATCTATTCTGTCTTTCTCCCTCCCATTGATGGGCACCCCTTAGTTTCCAATTCTTTGCTATAAAGTGACTATTATCAATATTTTTTTAACTTATGATTCCTTTTTCTCTTTTTTTGATCTCTTTGGTGTATAAATTTCTTGAAGCTAAGGGCTATTTTTACCTTTCCTTTGTATTACTGGAACTTAGCACAGAGTCAAAGACATAGAAATAATTTAAATAAATAAGCCATATAAGAATTGGATTAGTTAATTGGTATAGTTTGACTCTTTCTTTTAAAAACAACTGGATACTCATCTTCTCTAGCACTACATTCCTTTTGTTTTTTTCCCCATAATCTTTAAAGGATTTCTCAGAAATTCCATCAGCCCATTCTTTTAGTACCCTAGGATGAAGTTAAATTTGGATTAGTGATGAACTCACCCCAGGCAGAAATAAACTCTTACTCTCTTTTTACTCATATTGGCTATCCAGTCTCTACGAACCGTTTTTGTTCTTTTCTTTTCAGTCTAACAATTGTTCTGCTTGGCCAAGTAAACAAAAGCAAGATAACCGCTGCTCTGTCGCCTCTCCAGCATCTATTATCATTGTCCCATCTACCACAATCAATAGTCTTCTCCTTTGTTTGATCCTTCTTTCATTTCTGTACTTCAGCAAAAAGTACAGACCACTTGGCATGTTATTTCAATCCAACTACTCTTTTTTGTCTTCTACTGATTTTCTTTTTTTTTTTTTTTGGAGGGCAGTTGAGGTTAAGTAACTTGCCCAAGGTCACATGGCTAGGTTTTTGTTTGTGTGTGCTTTAAGTGTCTGAGGCTGGATCCAAACTCAGGTCCTTCTGACTCCAGGGCCGACTCTCTATTTACTACGCCACCTAGCTGCCCCCCTACTGATTTTCTTAATGTATCCTTTCTATATGTATCCAAATCTGACAAATTTCTTTAAGAGTCAACTGAAATGCTCTCTCTTTCATAATTTACATAGTTGGAAGTCATCTCTCTCTTTTAAATAATCTTAGCATTTGACTTTTAATCCTTGTGATTTATAATTTATCACACAATATCTTGTATTATATTTGTGTACTTTTTTTGTCTCCACTACTTGTTAGCTATTAAGAGACAACATTGTGTTCATCTTTCTAATACCTAGGACAGAACTTTACACATAGAAAATACTCTACAAATATGTATAGTAGCCAGTATTTTTTGTAGTTCTTTTTCTCTGAGATTAACTCCAATTTACTCCGTATGTATCTTGTATATATATACATGTTTGTTTATTGTCTCCCACAGTAGAATGTAAGCTTCTTAAACACAGGAACTATTTCTGTTTTTCTTTGTATCCTGTTTAAAGGAAAGCCTGACACATAAGAACCACTTAAATGCTAATTGACTTGAAAAGACTTGTTAAATGAATTAATGATCAAGGAAGGAATGGTATTTTAAATGGATCTTCCAAAATTGATAGGATTTGGTCTGAGATATGTGGGAGGTCATTGCTGGGAAGAAAAGAAGCAAAAGCAAAAGCATAGGGATAGAAAGGATTATACTTCGCAGAAGACAGTGATGCTGTTGGCCTGGCTAGAGTGGAAAGTAAGTTTTAGAGAGGATAGTTTAGTGAGGAATTCAGACAATACTGTAGGCATTTAAGGTATTCTAAATACTTGAATAGGAATATGAAACACTAATTTTTTTCTGTCACCATGCAGTAAATAGAGGTCAGAGATCCTAGAGACACAGATACCAACTTTGTCCTTGAAAGGGTAAGAATTAAGTCCCACAACTATAAAGCCAATCAGGAGCAGCTCTCCTGAGGACTACTGCCATGAAAACTTTAAGGGTCTAATCACATAGTATAACGAACTCTCTATTAAGCAATAAACTAAAGCTTAACATTCAAGCAACTAAAGCATGACATTTGCAACAACATAACATAGCAACTTATTACTAAGGTGGCCACATAGTCTTAAACAAAACATATCATTTAGTATATCTTATAGTCACCTTTAAGGGGTAGCAGAAAATACAAAACACCATCCACCCCTAGGTCACAGTAAGTTACAAATCTCCTCAGTCAATACAGACTATCCAAAGTAAAGTCCTCTTTCATCCTGCCTCGGGGCTGGCTCCCAAGCCCCCACAGCTCCTTCACCACAGCTCTTTCTCCATGAGCTGACCACTCAACTCTTGCCTAGATTCACTCATTCCCAGATCTTGCTTGGATTCACACATAGGCAGCTCTCCCTCCTGTTCCATATCTCAGCTCACAGGGACTATTATACTCCAAGCTCTTCACAGTTTCTGTTTCTAGGAAAACAAAGCTTAACAGGGCTACAACAATATTTATACACATTGCCAATGCTATCATCTCAAGTCACTGTCTGTCTGAGAAAACAACACAGAACAACAGACAGGACTTCTGTCTGAGAAACGAACACAGAACTACAGGCAGAGCGCCAACATCACAAACATTTTCTCTCTCAGTTCTGCCTGCTCCCAGTTCTGCTCTGCTTGTGCTCTTACCTGTTCCTTCTTCTACTCTTTTTGCAAGCTCCTTTCACTGTGGGCTCGCATGTGATTATATTCGACCTATTAAGGGACAGGAAAGATCTTCAAACTCCCTTAGGCCTATTAAGGGCAATACAATGTATACTGTTTCCAGTCAAAGACTCTTGATACAATCATAGGTGAGACTCAAAGGCACTTGATTAACTAAAACTCAATCCAGAAAAATAGCAACAAATCTTATTTTGCTTGGCATTTCAACAACCAAAAAGGGCTCTAGCCTTTCCAGAGAAATAGCATAAATCTTTGTGGTGCCATTATCCAGGAAAAAAATGCTATTAAAATAGCTTATTATTTTTCTTTTATTTTGAATTGATGGAACAAAACAAGCATTTCTATAACATAGTACAATAAAAAAAAGATGATTGTACACAAACCTGAAAATCTACTATGTGAAGTAGTTTAGATACAGTATGATGATGATTATAACTAGGATGGGAATAGCAAGGGAATGGAAAAATTATTAACTCCTATGTTAGTACTTCTGGAGTTATGATAACATATTTACAAGAAATAGATGAGGACTATTTCAAGTTAGTAAAAAGCTTGAATAAGTGTCACTCCCAAGCTAGGCTAGATTGAAACAGGATAATCTGTAGTCTGTTAGTGTCCATTTACTTGCTGATACAGTCTGATACTACCATTAACTGATTGCTTTCTAATCATTCATTTGTTATCACATGTTAAACAATGTCTATTTATATAGTACCCGTTTTCAGAGGCTCCCAGAGTGTTCCATGGAAGTCACTCTATTCTTACTTTACTTAGTACAATACATAAGGGGAAAATCAGGCCACTCACAGTTAAGTAATTTGTCCAAAGGTCAATCATTTCCTCACAGTTCCTTGATTCCCAAGAATTATGCTTTATGCTATTCATAACATTAAATAAATATTTATATACTTGAATCCTCATGTCTATAAGCATTTGTTTTATAGAGAGAATAATTCATTCTGATTCACAGATGCTGATAAAAATTGTTTAGTTTGGTTCAGAAATTAAAATCATTTTGAAAAGAAGCACCAGTCAACCCAGTAATACTAACTAGTATTTGTAAGAGAAATCTAAATATTTAGTTAATGATATGAAACTTTTAGGAGTGAGAGAGCTAGTTTGTTCACTTAACTTTTCCTTGCCTGGGGGTAATACGTTATTATTTTAATGTTAGTCAAATGAATTATAAACAAAAATTATAGAACTGTTTCCTTGAAGGTATCAAGCTCATCACACTTCAAGCTTTGTGTATTTAGCCCTAGAAAATAATTTTCTAATTTCATTTTGAAAGGGTCAAAAGCACAACCTGCTGGGAAGAAAGAAATGGTTGACATGTCAATATTCTTTTTTGATTAGTCAATATTCTAGTTTTAATATTTCTGCCCCTAAACTTTCTTTAGCATTTGTAGAGAAAGATAAAAACTCATATTGCCAATTTTCTTCATTATGAGATTTCTGTATGTAGTAACACGTATCCTATATCCCTGTGTCTAAATGACTCATCTCTAGTCAGTGGAGCTTGCATGCGAAGCTAATGGGATGATTACTCTAATTTTATAATGAGACTGTTTATTTTCCCTATACGCCTTCACTTAAAAGTGTATAGGAAGGCATGGCTAGGTGGTGCAGTGAATAGAGCACCGGCCCTGGAGTCAGGAGGGTCTGAGTTCAAATCTGGACTCAGACATTTAACACAAAAACTAGCCATGTGACCTTGGGCAAGTCACTTAACCCCAGTTGTCCTAGAAAAAAAGGCAAAAAAAAAGTGTATAGGAAAAGGTTTCATAAAGTATAACTTGATTGCTAGAATCTGTGCTAATTCTGGTTACTTTAGAATGAAAAACTCCTAAGTGGTTCAATGGGTAGAATGCTGGACCTGGAGCCAGAAAGACCTTGAGTTCAAATATAACCTCAGACACAAACTAGCTGTGTCACTTTGAGCAAGTCACTTTACTTCTGTTTGCCAGCTGTGAAATGGGGGTAATAACAACTGCTTCACAGGGTTGTTGTGAGGATCAAATGAGAGAATACTTGTAAAGCACTTAGCACAGTGCTTGGCATGTAGCAGACACTTAATAAATGTCTCCTCCCTTCTTTTTCTTTCCCTTCTTTTCCTTCTTAAACTAATCAAGGAAACTTATTTTTTTAAAAGAAATCTATGATGAATGCTTTTATAAAAACAAGAACCCTTGAAAAAAAACTTAATATATACTATTAGCATTTCCATATAGAAAGTTGGACAAAAAGATGATCACAAGTGAAACTGTGAATTCCTATTGTGCATAACTTCCTTTTCAAAAAAAGTGTATAAAAAATATAACATGTGACTTTCAAAACTGCCCTGCTTATCTCTTTTCTTTTATACTTCCTTCTGTTCTTTTGCATTTAGAGATGTCTCAATTATATTTTTTTTTGAGGAGGGAAGGCAAGGCAATTGGGGTTAAGAGACTTGCCCGAGGTCACACAGCTAGTAAGTGTGTCAAGTGTCTGAGGCCTAATTTGAATTCAGGTCCTCCTAACTCCAGGGTCAGTGCTCTATTCACTGAACCACTTAGCTGCCCTTCAATTATCCTTTTTCCCCTGTCCTTTTCTAATGTTCTTCTGCCCTCCCCACCCCCTACCGCCTGGCAACATTATTGTTTAGCTTATAATATTAATTGCATTGACTTTGTTTCTGCAAAAAGTCTCCATTCAATGCATAATAGATTTTGCTCCATCCCTTTATTTATCCCTATGTAATCTTTGTGTTTCTTGTAAACAACATATTGTTAGATTCTGCTTTCTGATTCATTCTATTACTCTCTTCTATTTTATGGATAAGTTCATCCCATTCATATTTGCACTTACGATTGATAATTTTGTATTTCCTTCTATCCTGTGCTCTTATATGTTTCCCTATCCCCCCATCCCATTTTTTACAAAGAAAAAGAAGATTGTGAGAGATGAAGGTACTCATAGACTGGTCCATGGTGCCTCTTCTCTATATTTTGCCCAGCCCATGTCATCACCTCAGGATTTAAAGGTTATACAAGCTTCTTTTGAGTCAGAGGTTGTTTTGCTTATGACTAATTCTCCCCTTAATCTATCCTTCCTCTTAATCCCCATATTTCCTATTCCTCTTCCAGCTTGACTCTCTGGTAAATTTAATGTTTTACCCCAAACTCTTTGGATGTGTATTGCATAAATGTGTGTGTGTGTGTGTGTGTGTGTGTGTGTGTGTGTGTGTGTACATGTGCGTTCATGCTCTCACTGAACCCTTCTTTGTCCAGGTCAGATGAAACTGAGGTTCATGTACACACTTTCCCCATCCCTTTATCTGTGTTTGTATGTTATTCTCAAATACTCTAATTATATGAGATATAAAATTTTACCCCTTCCTCACTGTCCTTTATCTTCACTTTCTTTTTCTCCTAAGAGCATCAAAATAAAACAAATCTTCTCCCAGGCCCTCTGACTTATTTACTTCCCTGTGACTCTGGAAAACATTAGGATTCTGAGAAGATGCTTTTTTTCTTCCCCTCCTATTAGAACATAAACTTCCTTATCCTTTAGTTTCTTCTAATTGCTCAAATGTATTACTCAACCTTTCTCTGTTGCTCATGAAATCTGTGTTTGCATTTTAAAGTACCAGTTCAACTCTGGTCTTTATCAGGAATACTTCAATATCTTTTATTTCATTAAAGGTTAATTTCTTTTTACCCTGTAAAAGTATCAGTTTTTCTGGGTAAGTTATTCTTATTTATATACCTTTATCTTTTCCCTGCTAGAATAGCATTCCAAGTTTTCCTCTTTTTAAGTGTTAGTTGCTATGTCTTGTGTAATCCTAACTCTCTCTCCTTGGTGTGTGATCTTTTTTTCTTTCTGGTTTTTTTCCCTTTTGATCTAGAAAATCTGGATTTTGACATTTAGGAGTTGATTGGTGGCTTCTTTCAAGTTCCTTTCTAGTGGGAAGACTTCCATGAGCTATATTTAAAGGCAGGAGTTTTATAACCCTTTCCATACTATCTGTAGGCTTCTGCTTGTCTCTTTTGGGGGGAAATGGTCTGGGAAAATGCATTTACTACAATTTCTTCTTGGATCTTGGAAGATCACTACTCATCTTAGTACTTTTTTTGATCCTTACTGGAGTAATTGTGAGAGAACCATAGGATGTTCTGTTCCCACTCACACTTCCAACTTGAGAGCTTCAAGAATTTTTTAAAGTGAGTCATCATTGGCTACTTTATGCATTTAGAATGTTTTAGAGAGGCAACTAGTTATGTTGGATAGAAAACTGTTCTTGAAGCTAGGAAGTCCGACATTCAAGTACCACTTCTGAAATAGTGGATGTGTGACCCTGTGACCCAGTCACTCAACCTCTGAGTGCTCTAGGTAACTCTCTAAGACAAAAAATTGAACACAAGGTGCTGACCTGCACAGGTAAAGGGTGTTTTCTTTTCTGAGAGTTCCCTATACCAGTGAAATCACAGATCTAGGATGTATCCCTATAATGTTTTCATCCTGCATTTTCTAAAAATGAGGAAATCCAACCAAAATAAAGAATTCTATATAACCTTCAGGTGCTTGATTCTCTTTACAAACTTAGAGATATAAGAATAGCTCTATACTATGTTGAATATTTTAAAAGAAATCCATAAAAGGAACTTTGTTTAGAGTCAGAAATCACTGTGGATTGTGAAATGAGGGCTGCCATTGTTATGGACTACCCAGTCTAAGTCAGTGGGAATTGTGCCAATCTGTACAGAATTATTCTTAGATTTGATATTAGATTTGCAACAAAAAGTATTGCTTCACGAACTATTATTTTTGTCCTAAAATATATAGTCAAGCTTTTAATCATGTCCTTTCCTTTTACTTTTATCCAAACAGAAAGTATTTATATTTTCTGGAACGTTTAGAAAAAACCTGGATCCTTATGGGCAATGGAGTGATCAAGAATTATGGAAAGTTGCAGATGAGGTAAGGGTATCTACCAAAGATGTGTACATGGCAACTGAAGCAATTGTTTGCTATAATGAAAGAGATAATCCAGCCATAGACATTGAAAATGGTTGTCACTATCAAGATAATATTGGAAATGCCTTGCCTATTGTTTCATGCAGGAACATGTTTATAATATTTGTTGGGATGAATTAAATTCATGACATAACTTACTCTCAAAATACAAAAGTTATTATAGCCAAGGATCTATCAAACAAATATGTAATACAAGGGACAAAATACAGGATTGGGCATCAAAAAGACTTGGATTCTAATACTGATTCTGCCACTAGCTATGTGATTTTATCCAAATCACTTAACCTTTCTGGGCCCCAGTTTTCTCATCTCAGTAAGGAGGAGATCTCCTCAGGACAAAGCTGGCCACCCTATGGGATGGCACAGATATGTCTTTAGGACTTCCCCAATGACAGACAGAGTAGTCAGAATGCCTTCTTGCCATGTGAGGATGGCTGCTGATAGGCAATTAGGAGAGGAAGTGTGGTATAGATGAAAGATTACTGAATTTTGAGGAAATTTTATGCTCTGTGAAATGATGGGAAGGGGCAGACCAGATGACCTCCAAGATCTCTTCTGGCACTAAATATTTGATCCTTTGATATTATGACCTTACAAAGCTAGCTTTGCCACTGTTACCTATGTAACTTTGGGAAAGTTGACTTTTCTGAGCTTCACCTGTCTCATTTGTGAAATAGTGTTATATTAGGTGGCACAATGAATGCTGAGCCTGGAGTCAGAAAGACCTGAGTTCAGATCTGGCCCCTGATACTTACAAACTGTGTGATCCTGAGCAAGTCACTTGCTCCCCATTTGCATCAGTTTCCTCATCTGTAAAATGGGGGTAACAATAGCATTTCTCTCCCAGGGTTTTTGTGAGGATAAAATGAGATAATTGTAAAGTGCTTGGCGCAGAGCCTGGCACATAGTAGGTGCTATATGAACATTGACTATTACTATTAGCATTGTTCTACATGATATCTAAGATATCTTCCAGCTCTAAAGCTAAGACTGCATGATTTCTAAAGGAAATAAAAATATATAGAAAAGAGAATTCTTCACTAGAAACTCAGAGGCATTGGTACATTCCCCATCAATGTGGGGAACTGCCATACAAGCCTTTTTGCCATACAGATTGTGGTCCATTGATGGAGAAATTCCAATGATCTGGTCACTTGAAGAGGTACCTTTTTTTGGGAGTGGGGGAAGATATAGCCTTAAAGTGTCACCATATAGGTAGTCACTTACTTGGCCTGTAATGTGTAAGATTGAACTTGTACTGTTGCTTCGGGCATCATACCAGAGAAAGAGAATGTAATTCATTGTAATTTACCAAACATTTAGAGTAAATGTGAGAGTCGTGATAATAGCATGCTGGTATCATAGATCAGAAAGTCATGGGATTTTAAAATGTTTATCAAATTTAGCTGCCTTCTTTAAAAACCAAAACTTTTCTTGTCCGTTTATTTTTAATATACTCTAGTCCTTCTCCAAATACTGTTATATCCCAAATGACCCTTTTTTCCCCCTCACCTTTCTTCAACATACCCATGTTAACTCTATTAGGAGCTTTGAGCTGTTATTGAGTGTAAAACACTTACTTGTTGAGTGCCCAACCTTAACATAGACCTAATAAAATACTACTTACAGTTTTTATTACTTAAGTTTCCTTATTACCCAACAAAAATTCTTTTCATGAAAGTTTTAGATAAAACATTAACTAAATTTGCAAACAATACACAGACATCTTTGTTCTGCAGTTTAGAGGAGGTAAGGTTTACGGATGTCATTTTTAGGTTTTCTGAGAAATACAATGTTGGGGAGGGGTGGAATTAGAGTAGGAAAAATAACTGAACCTCATGACAGTTTGATATCTTGCCAGTTCACCCAGGAGAGGATAGAATCAGAATCATAAGAATATTGCAAGAATAAACCAAAAGAAATACTAATGAGTCTCACTCATACTTTTAAAATGCCAAAAGGCTTACAAAAATGTTACTTCACCCTCTCCCCAAATTTTAATTTGTAAAACTCCTTTTAAGTATAGTAGAGATAGAAGAGTTGCAGATAGATATTTGTACACTATGTATGAGACTCATGATTATTTACATTGTTATATAAGGTGCTGAACTTGGCAGTCAGAAAGACCTGGGTTTAAATCCACCCAAGACTCTAATTAATTGCATGACTCATGACAAATGACTTGTCTGAGACTCAATTTCCTCATCTCTAAAATGGAATTAATAATAGTAACTACTATACAGAGGGGTTGTGGAGATCAAATTAGACAATGCATATTTGAAACTTTAAAGTGTTCTATAAATGTTAATTATTCTTATTATTACTTCTCCCATATCAGTAATATACTGTTCATATATCAAATGATGCTACTGACTTAATCACTGAAAAGACTCATGGTAATGAGTTGTGTCAAATCATCCATGTGTATTCTCTTGGTTGCCTGAGACCACATGTGTGAAATGACTGACCAGAATTAGGCTGCCCTTGATATTCATGATTCCAATGCCCTTTCCAGTTCTAGAACCTATGGATGAACACTTGTAAAGGATGCTATGAATGTAATTTATCTTTTGTGTATAGTTGGACTAATTGGCTAGGTAGCTAGGTGGTACAATGGATAGAGCACTGGGCCTGGAGTCAGGAAGACCTGAGTTCCAGTCCAGCTTCAGACACTTACTGGCTATGTTACCCTGGGCAAGTCACTTAACCTCTGTTTGCCTCTTCATCTGTAAAATGGAGAGGACATTGGAATTGTGAATATTAATTGAATCACCCAGGGTGTCTTCCATTACTTTTGGTTTGTAGTTCCTCTGAGTCTGTTGATTCAAACTCACTACTGATAGCCATTTATCATCTTTTTACTTATGTTTATGCTTGACCTTATCCACTCTGAAGATTATTTTATTTGGTAGAGAATACAGAAGCAAAATAGGAGAAATATTGGATATTCTCAGTTGTCCACTATTTTTTCCAATTTTTAAAACCTTTTTATTTAAAGTTTGAGCTCTGAATTCTATCCCTTTCTCCTTTCCCCCTTCCTGAGAAAATAGCAATCAGATATAGGTTATACATTTGCAATTATGTAAAACATTTCCATATTAACCATTTTGTACAAGAACACTCAAATAAAAGGAAAGAAAGGAAAGAAAAAAAGGAAGCAAGGAAGAAAAAGAAAGAAAATGAAAAATAGCATGCTGTATTCAATCAATATGAGTTCTTTTTCTGGAGGCTTCCTCATTAGTCCTTTGAGATTGTCTTTGATCATTGTATTGCTGAGAATAGCTAAGTAATTCACAGGTCTTCATCACATAATATTGCTGTTATTGTGTACAATGTTCTCCTGGTTCTGTTCATTTCACTATGCATCAGTTCATTTAAGTCTTTCCATGTTTTTTCTGAAATCATCCTGCTTGTCATTTCCTATATCACAATAATATTCAATTACAATCATATACCACAACTTGTTAGCCACAACAAAAAGAGCTGCTATAAACATTTTTGTACAAATAGGTCCTTTTTCCTTTTTGGGGATGTCTTCAGGATATATAGACCTGGCAGTGGTATTGCTGGGTCAAAGGTTATGCACAGTTTTATAGTCTTTTGGGTATAGCTCCAAATTGTTCTCCAGAATGGTTGGAATCAGTTCACAACTCCATCAACAGTGCATTAGTGTCCCAGTTTTCCCACATCCTCTCCAACATCCAACATTTTCCTTTTTGTCATATTAGTCACTCTGATAGGTATGAGGTGGTACTTCAGAGCTATTTTAATTTACATTTCTTTGATCAATCATGATTTAGAGCATTTTTTCATGTCAGTCATCCACTGTTAATGTCCCATCCCATCTACCCCAAGCAGTAGCCCGATGTTTTATTTCTCATCTGACCTTAAACACAGATAAAACAAACAAACATCCTTTGTCACATGGCTCATGTTGTTTGGACTTTAGAGTTCCTGATACTATTCTTATAGGACCTTGTAATTCTTTCATATATCAAGACATTCTCTTACTTCGAAGTAAAAAACAAACGAATTTCTCAACCGATTCAGGCTGAGAGTTTTTAAACTATAGTTAAATTGGATGCTTCTTAGAACTTGAGATGTTCCATTCTACCTATTCCAAATCATGCATGTTTACCCATAAGTCATTTTGAAGACATGTGTGAATGGTCACTAAGCAAAATGTTTTTCCTCTGTTCCTTTTCCTGTAGGTAGGACTGAAGTCTGTGATAGAGCAGTTTCCTGGCAAGCTGGATTTTGTCCTTGTTGATGCTGGTTGTGTTCTAAGCCATGGCCACAAACAGTTAATATGTTTGGCTCGGTCTGTTCTCAGTAAGGCGAAAATCTTGCTGCTGGATGAACCAAGTGCTCATCTGGATCCTATGTAAGTTGCAGTGTTTCTATTCTTTTGACAAAACAGAGAGAGCAGACTTATTCAGATCTACTTAATGTTGACCCCCATTTCCATGATGCCATCTCCTTTGTAAGCTGTAGTCACTCATCTAGGATACAATAAGATTTCATAGTGAAAATGATATGGTACTTAGTGTCCAGTGATGCATGTTTATTTGAATCACATTCCTAGCTCTTAGAAACCACTTCAAAATGCTATGCAAACTTGTAGTGTTAACAGAGGATGGAGCTGTGTAGTTACACAAGCAAAACCTAGCTACCTAGCTTCCTTTTTAAAATTTCAAACACAAATTCAGAAGTGATATCAGTAGTGTGTGACAAGAATACAAACAGTTGCATATTCATGAGATGGAAATGTTAGTGATTTTTATAGAGGATATTTTATTTTGGTACCTTAAAATGTTTGCCCCATGAATTTCCTTCCATGTGCTAAAAATCTGACCTATTGGTAAAAAAAACTGATGATAATTAATTCTGTGTCAAAAATGTTCCCTTTAGGGGTCCCTAGGTGGTGCAATGAATAGAGCACCAGCCCTGGAGTCAGGAGGGTCTAAGTTCAAATCCACCCTCAGACACTTAACACTTGCTAGCTATGTGACCTTGGGCAAGTCACTTAACCCCAATTGTCCTGCCTTCCCCCCCAAAAAAAAAGCAAAAAAAAGTTCCCTTCATAAATATGTTTGTTTTTTTTTTATAAAGGGTGGTAAATTATTCAAGAGTCTGAGAAGACACAGGCTTGTATTTATTTATAAAGCTATATCATTAAAGCTCTGTAGTTATATGTGCTCATTGTTTTTTTCTCTTTCTTTAAAAAAATAAAGAACATATCAGATCATTCGAAGAGCTCTGAAGAATGCGTTTGCCGACTGCACTGTAATCCTCTCTGAACACAGGATAGAAGCAATGCTGGAGTGTCAGCGATTTTTGGTGAGTGTTTTGTAATTTACTTATAATCAGATTTCCTTATTTAATTCCTTATTGAAGAATTTTAAGTTCAAGTTCTCAGGTGAGTCGAGAAGGCTATATTTAGAAAGTCTCTGCAAATATTCCCAGTGTAGAAGTTCCTTCCTTAGGATTGTGTCATGTGAGGCCACTGAGTATTACTCAAAGCTGCCCAAACTTTCTGGGTTTGATCCAAGCAGTGAGGTCATATTAGAATTAAATAAATCTGAAATGGCAGCAGATTGCTTATTAATGAAGAGTTTTTATGAGACTCTGTTTGGGGTCCAAGCTGTGGGACCATGTTTCGGGTGAAACTATCCTATAAAGAGGTCCTTCTGGTACTTATTCTAATTAAATCCTCTTGGATGACATCCAAAGCAGAATTATGTTGTGCTAAATTCTGTATTGTATTTGATTGTATTTTAGTTGGCCTCTGGAATTTTCTTGTTTATATACTTGAATATAGAGTACTCATTAGTATCAGGTAATCTCTTTTCACATATGATTCATTTCATTGTTGTCATTGTTCCTGTTGAAAGGTTCAACAGCTTCTATTCCTTGTGGAAAGCCCCCTTTGGTGCTCTCCCCCACCCTCCTCTTAGTGGCAAAATCTCCGACCATTTTTTAATGATGATTGGAAGCTCCCCTGGGCTTAGTCACAAGGAAATTGTCAGGATGTATCACATTGTTTCTGTCAAGTCTTTGTACGTCCCTGAACAAGGATAAACATTTCCATGTTTAAGGAGCTGCTTCTTCTTTTTTTTTTTAAGATTATCTAAGTGATGAATCTAAAGGTAGGCTCCTGGTCTTGCTGATGGCTTAACTGTGTGAATGAAATTGGGTTCTAGTTTGCCCATTGGGGTGTATAGAATGTTCAAGAAGGACAAGCAGCTCCTGTGTGAGGGCTTGCTGGGCCTTTTCAGGGCTTCTCATGTACCTTTGGTGTCTACCTGGTACTCAACACTCACCTTTGGCTCTAAGGAGCTGTGGCATTCACAGTGGCCACACCCTGCAAACTGTTTTGGCAGACAGGCTAAACCAGGTTGAGGGAAACCAGTGGACCTCAAACCCGTCAGTGAGTTAGAGGGATGTCTACCTCAAGCATATGAAGGCTTCTCCCTGTGTAATGGTCGAATGAGAACAATTTATTCCAAAGGCCCTGAAAGAGGCCGAAGATTTTGTCTTGCCATTGGACTTTGATGACTCTGGAAAAGAGAGTAAAGCTGAAGACTTTTATACAACTCTGACTCACGTAAATCCAGTTTATGCATGAATCAAGACATCACTCTATGATGTCATTTGTCTTTATAGAAAAGGAAGGACAAACAACAGTTTATATATTACAGATTGTTCTATGCCATTTTTTGAGGGAAGGATAGAATTCAGAACTCAAAATTTTAAAAATTGAATGCTATAATTAATAGAAAGTGAAAAAAAGAATCTCCATGGTGCCCAACAGACACCTAAAACTGATTAATAACTATTTATTGTTATTTAAGAATGAAATAAAAATATTTTTCTTTGTAATATGCCATTCAGTCAACAGAAATGTCATGCTAACTTCACACCCAATACTGACTAGGTTTTGCTATATACTAAACACATACTGATTTCTAAGGTAATGGATCCTAGGATTTTTGATTTAAACCAAGAAGTAACCTCAGAGTTCATTTCATCCAATCTGTTTACTTTACTGAAAACTGAGACGCAAAAGATTAAGTGACTTGTCCAAGATCATAAAAGCTGTAAATGACAGAGACAGGATTTGAATTCAACTTCTTTGATTTCAAATCCAGCAGTCTTTCTATTGTACTATGAAATGAACTAAATTTCTACCATGGAAGCTGGTAAAGGACTTTGGCATTCTTTCTTAGAAGGTACTAGAGTAGGACTGTCAGGTGGTCAATATTTTACCTGTCACCGTTGACAACTTGCTTCTTACTGGCACATCATGTTATGGCTAATTTTGCTTGTTTATTTTGATTGTGGTAACCCCCTGCTGGACTGATTTTGAAAAACTGCCATACTGCTATATGTAAGGACTATACTGTAACACAGGCAGCTTTAAGGCCTCCTTGGAGCCTAAGTACTCAGATTGAGTAAATGAGGTAACATTGCTGATGACTTACCTCCTCTTTGGAGAGGGGCCTTGGGGCTTTATCTCTTCCTAAGAGCTTCTGGTAAATTCTCACTCTGCCCGCTGTTTTGTCTGCTTGTTAGGTCTGCTACCTTAGCTTACATTCTCACTGAGGGGTTAACTGTTTCACATATCACTAGGTCATAGAAGAGTGCAAAGTGCGGCAGTATGAGTCAATACAGAAGCTGGTGACTGAGAAGAGTCTCTATAGGCAGGCCATCAGCCACTCGGACAGGATGAAGCTCTTCCCCCACCGGAACTCAAGCAGGCACAAATCCCGAGCCAAGATCACTGCCCTGAAGGAAGAAACAGAAGAAGAAGTACAGGAAACCAGGCTTTAGACACTCACTGCTGCAAATTCCTGCCAGGTTCACCTTGCTCTTTGAATTTTATGGGAAAAGACAGCCTTTTTCCTTCTGCCTGGGAAAACCGTCATGAATAATGTTCCAAATTAAGAAAGATGAAAGAAGTTTCTTCATGGAACACTCTGTGTGTGTGCGTGTGTGTGCTCATGTGTGCATATGTGTGTATGTGTGTGTGCCTGTGCTTTGCGTACATGTGCCTGCCTTTGGATGTGCCTTCTTGGCAAAGTGAAGCAATGTAAAAGGCCCTGAAGATCCTTGAAGAGTTATCATTTTTTTTAGCAGCCTAGATTGCCCCGAGACACCTCCACTTTCATATTTACTGACTATATGTGTGGTGACCCTGAGGCAGAGCTTTCCAAGAACAGTTTATTTGCCTTATAAAACTTGGTGGGAAGAATGAAAGCTGTTAAGTCTCACTGTATGGGTGAGCAAGATGCATTTAGGTTCATGTATCTCCATTTCCCCTTTTTCATTAGCATCATAAGAAACAGAGTACCCATTGTTCATTTTGACTTTTCTAGCATTCGTTGTGATAGAGATGGCCAAAGATAGCCCCTCACCATAGTGTATAAATCATAGCATGTAGGAATTAAGGAAGGAAGTGATGTCCAGATGTCAGGGCCAAGAATGATTTAAATATAGGAAAATCCATGTTCACTAAGCTAGATAGTCTGGACCCTTCTCTCTACATGGAGACAGGGGTTGGAAAGGTCCTGTATGGTAGAGAAACATTAATTGACACACCATGACTTCTTCAATATGCTGGTAGTGGAAGGGGGAAGATGTGGAGAGCTGCCCTTATGTAAGCCTGCCTAGACTGAAGTCCAGGCAAACCAGTGATCTGGGTGGAGGCATGATAAATGGAAGAGGCGACACTGTAGGAAAACATGAATTCCAGAGGTGTAGTGTGGCAATGTCTATAGCTTCCTAGTATATATACATACATACATATATATATATATATATATATATATATATATATATATGAAGTGAAAGACAGGACAGAAAACACATTGAGGTAGAGTTAATAATGAATCAGTTTTTATATTCTTCCAATTGCAATTTTAGGATGTAAAGGACTGTTTCCCTAGAAAATATTATTTATTTTAATATTGTGTCAACTTCATATAAAGAAAATTATGTATTTTGAGAATGATTATTCTGCACAAAGAGAAATATATTTGTATAAAAAGATTTTTATATCAGAAATATATACTTTTGTGACACTAGCTATTTTTATTATGTACTTTATTAAAACTGGAAAAACATTGCCAGATCCTAGGGGGAGGTATAACAAAGGGGCATTAACTTACTTTTCAGATGTGTAGGAAAACATCATGCTTAAATAGATGTTGCACATATCTGTTTTATTTGAAATATCCAACCCAAAGGGTCACCTCAACCAACTACCTTTCAGATATAGTCCCATAGAAGACTATTAAAAAGTTTGAGCATTTTCACCTAGCATACACTGTTTTCTGAAATCCAAGTAGGCCTTGAAGATTGCATTTATTTATTGTCAAGAAAGTATATCATGTGTGTCAATAAAATTCATATATTTGTGTACAAATCAGCTGCCTTTCAGATGCATTTATTCATTTTACACCTTCCTGAGTCCTGGGTTTTTTTTTTTTTTTGGCTTTAATTCTTGGAAAAATTTTTTATTTTTTATTTTTATATTTATTTTTTTATTTCTTTTTTTTTAAACAAATGCTTTATTAACTTCTGTTTTACATCATTCATTTCCACCAGATTTTGAGTTACAATCATTTTCCCCCCATTATTCCCCTACCCAACCTCCCAGAATAGTAGTCCTACAAGATATCGCTTCCTCCAATCTGCTCTCTCCCATACCTTCTCCCATACCCCCATCGACTTTTCCATTAGAGGAAGGTGAATCTTTGTGTCCCAATGCCTGCACATCTTATCTCCCTATTACAAGCAAAAGAGTATTAATAATAGTATTTATATATATTTGAAACATTTAATGTTAAGACGTCGAATTTCAGATCCATGTCCTTCCTCCTTTGTCACCCATTCCTTCTTGGGAGATAAGTAATTCAGTATATGTTGTACATGTCTAGCTATGCAAAACATTATCATAGTAGATATATTGTACAAGGCTGCTTAAAATTCCCTCCCACTCATCCCACCCCCCACCTGGTCCATTCCCTACATGATCCTGTCCCTCTTCTATAGTGGGTACTTCCAACCTCCCCTCACCCCAAGGATGCCCTCCCATCCATCATCCCTCCTCTCATCTCCCTTCCCCCTATCCTGCTGCAGGTTGAGATATCCCATTTACTATGTATGTCATTTTCTCCCTGAACCAAATTCAATGTGAATGTGGTTTTGCCTTTTTAGCCTTCCTTATTCTCTCCCTCCTTTGCAACCACTTCCCCTACATGAGATAGTTTACCCTACCATGTCTCTCCCCATCTCCTCTTGCCACTTTCCTCTCTTACCTCATAATTTCATCCCTTGAGTATTCTCCCTTCCCAACAAATTCAACCTATGCCCTCTATCCATATATAACTGTAACCATATACACACACATTCACATATGTATTCATATGACCACACCCCCTTTTCCATTATTTTCATAGTGAGAAAGATATCATCAGTCACAGTTATTGCTTTTCCATATAGGAATGTAAATAGTTCAACTTTGATAAGTTCCTTTTGATTTCTTTTCCCTGATTACCTTCTCAGGCATCTCTTACTTCTTCCGTCTGGATGTCAAATTTTCTATTCAACTCTGGTTTTTTCCTCAAGAATGCTTGAAAGTCCTCTATTCCACTGAATGACCATATTTTCCCCTGAAACAAAATACTCAGTTTTGCTGGGTAAGTGACCCTTGGGTTCATTCCCAGTTCTTTTGCCCTCTGGAATATCATGTTCCATGCCCTTCGATCCCTCAGTGTAGAAGCTGCCAGGTCCTGGGCTATTCTGATTGTGTTTCCACAATATTGAAATTGTTTCTTCCTGGCTGCTTGTAGTATTTTCTCCTTGATCTGGGGATTCTGGAACCTGGCTATAATATTCCTGGGAGTTTTCTTTTTGGGATCTTTTCAGGAGGTGATCAGTGGATTCTTTCAACCTCTATTTTGCCCTCTGGATCTAAACATCAGGGCAATTTTCCTTGAGAATTTCTTGAAGGGTGATTTCTAGGTTCTTTCTTTGATCATGGCTTTCAGGTAGTCCAATAATTTTTAAATTGTCTCTCCTGGATCTATTTTCCAGGTCAGTGGTTTTTCCATGAGGTATTTCACATTGCCTTCTAATCTTTCGCTTGTTTGGATCTGCTTAACAGCATCTTGATTTCTCATAAAGTCATTAGCTTCCATTTGCTCCAGTCTAACTCTGAAGGAATGAATCTCCTCAGTGAACTTTGAGATTCTTTTTCCATCTGGCAAATTCGACTTTTTAAGGCATTCTTCTCCTCATTGCCCTTTGGGCCTCCTTTGCCATTTGAGTTAGTCTATTTTTTTAAGGTGTTGTTTTCCTCAGTCAGGCTGTTGACCCTCATTTCATACTTTTCCTGCATCCTTCTCATTTCTCTTTCCAATTTTTCCTCCACTTCTCTTATTTGACTTTTAAAGTCCTTCTTAAGGTCCTCTATGGCCTGCAACCCGCTCATGGTTTCCCCTGGGGCTTTTGGAGCAGGACTTCTGACCTCACAGTCCTTTTCCCGCTCTATGCCCCCAAATAGGAGTCTAGGGTTGCATTTTTCTGTTTCCTTTGCCTTGGCATGTTGCCACCTAATTGCTTGACTTTTGGGCTTGTTGCCACACTATGGCTTTAAGGCCAGATAGAGGAATTTTCGTCCCGAACGTGTGGGGGGCAACTTCCGTTTCTGGCAAGCTGTAAACCCACCCACAACTTCCACCCTAGATCACAATCCAGATCCAGGGAGGTTAAAGCAAGAGCGATTACCCCCCAAGACTGATCGCTAGATCTCCCCACGATTTGTAGGCTGGGAGCCAGAGCTGCCTCCGAAAACTACAAAATGGCTTATCTCCTCAGAGGCTTCTAGCCCCCAGGGGAGGGAGCTGACGCATTCCCCAAATACAGGTCCCAAAGTCCATAGGACACTAACCTCTTACTTTGTCCTAGGCATGTCTATGTTGATAATTCTGGAGTCGCCACAGCTCCTGGTGTTCTGGGGTTCCTCCAGCTGGCTGCTGGCCCTGCCGCCCTGGGGCTAAAACCTCGGCTCACGCGGACCTGGGCTGGGCTCGACTCAGCTGGACTCGGCTCCTGCGCTCTGCGAGCTGCTGGCTCCCAGACCGATGCGCTGGTCCCTCCTGCAGGGCTGCTGGGCTGTCCTCAGCGGGAGGTTAGCTTTTCTGTGCCGTTCTGTGGGTGCTGGGGCTCCAGAAGTTGTTCAGAGTCCTTTTTCACATAGTTTGGGGGGAATCTGGGGGCAGAGAGGCTTGGATGAGCTGTTTCTACTCTGCCATCTTGGCTCCGCCCCCAGTCCTGGGGTTTTTACAGATATATGGCTAATCCTTAGCTCTGAAAATTAATCATGAATTAAAAGCACTTTGAGACTTTGTGTGCCTCCTAGTCTCCCTTCTTTAGCTAGCACATTTATGAGGATGAAGAATGAATTGCATCCTCCTCTTCAACATAAACTCTATGAAACTCCTACATGGACCATGGTCACTTCACAAACTACTTCTATGTTGTCTTGGAGGTTTGTGGAACACTTTTGGGGAAGTGAATGGCTATTGTAATCATTCATTTCTTCACTTTGAAAGCCCTTTCATATACATTAGTACTCCTGAAAGCTGCTGTCAAACCCAGGTTAGGATCCTTCCAATCCCAATGGCATCTCTGCTTCCCGGCTTCTCTGCCCTCTTTCAAATTCAACTATAGTCCCACCTTCTGCAGGAAGCCTTTCCCTAGCTGCTCTTAATCCTGATGCCTTTCCTCTGTTCATTATCTCCTGTTTATCCTGTGTCTAGTTTATTTGTACATAGTCCTTTACATGTTATCTCCACCATTTGATTGTAAGCTCCTAGAAGGGATTGTTTTGCTGTTTCCCCAGCACTTTCATAGTGTCTGACACATTGCTTAGCAAATACTGACTTACAGACTGATTGACAGGTAGTACCCAGTAATATGTGTCTTTGTTAATTTTATGGGGTTTCAGTCATGTTTTCTGACGGAAAAAAGCAGTTTCTCCTTTAGAATAAATGCATAACTCTTTTAAGGACCAGGTCCATGTGGATATGCAAGAACTAATTCATCTACTACATTCCTTCTGTCCTTGCCATAAGTTCATGGGAAGTAAATGGTTTTGTTGAGTAATTTATACCTAGATAGCCTCATACATGTTCCTCAATGGGCTCTTTAGGACCATATTACCTCCATTTCCTTCCATTTAAAAATAATTTTAAGCTAAAAAAGAAAAAAAAACTTTATAAAGGCCACACAAATCAAGAGCAGAGTGAAGAGGACAATGAAAATTCAAACTCTGGAAGACCATTTTCATAACAATAAAACCTGAAAGCATAAATTTTTTCAAAGTTAAATATTTGTGTTTGTCTATATCTCTTGAATTTGTCATCTCTTCTCTGTTTTTCTTCTCTCACATTGACTTATCATTTCTTGGAATTGGAGAGACCTTTGAGATCTAATCCCTACCCATAGATTTGGTTCTTTTTTATGCATAGCTGCCTCTTGTTATTTACATTTCTGTCATCACTTTCTGAATTTTTTCTAGCCAATAGTCTGTTCTACCTTTCTTGCCTTTGTGGTCTGACCTTTTTATTAATCATTCTCCCTCCTGTCCTAGTTGTTCACATCCTTAATTGACTTAACTTTTCTTCACTTCCTCTTCCCTAGTCCTTTAACTTTTTTTCTTTCTCGGGATGAGAGAAAACACAAAACAAAACAATAGCTGCCAGTAACTTGCTACCTCCCAGGGTTGGGAAATGGCAATCCATCAGAAAAAGGCTAATAAAACCCCCAAAGTAAATACTGTAGGAGTAGGCCAAAGTAAGAATCTCATATACTATTTAGAGCACAATTTAGAGTTGTGTTTAAAGAGCTCAATATCCAAACCTGTCTAACCTGTAAAATCAGGTGTAGGCTATCCCATTTCCCTATTAAAAGATAGAGGTAAAAAACCTATAAAGGCAAGACAAATATATTAGGGCATGAGAACTCCAAATCAATAGTTTAAAAATATAATCAGTCCAGTGTCCAGGGTTACATTCCCTCCAAGTGGCATTAAAGTCTCTTGAGAAGGGGAATTTTCCTGGTCTGTTCAAATTTGCTGCATATTTTGAAAAGCAGAGGGACAATATGGTGTAGTGGCTAGTGATACTTCCTGGGAGCCAACTGGCTTCAGATCCCAAGTTCAAACCCTGTCTCTGACACATACTAGCTGGGTAAGCATGGGCAAATTATCCCACCCTTCAACTCTTAAAGAGTCTTCAATGGAAGGTGACTTCCCCTTCTTCACTGGTGTGGAGTTGTCCATCTGCATTGTTGTGGTCCTGGAATCGATACTGACATGGAATTTCTGATAATCCCCACCTTCTGCATGAAAACAAACATAAGAACAGATTCAACAGATTAGAAATACAAACTGTGTGCACTGAAATCAGACTAGCAGTATGATATGAAGGAAGCTTGGACACAAAGGTGACAAATCAGATTATCTTGAAGTATATATTCCTCTTCCATCCCAATCAAGGGGAATGCTAACTTTTCTTTTTTATACCAATGAAATATGGTATAATAACAAGAGAGCTGGTCTCAGAGTCAGAAAGACCTGGGTACAAATCCCATCTTTGATACATATTGGCTGTATGACCCTGGAATAGTCACTTAACCTCTCAATTCTCAAAGCAACTCTTTAAGACAATAAGTTGCTGGGGTAGGTGGGAATTGGCAATGGGAATTTCCTCATCCAGAAGTTCCCTATATCAATAAAACCACAGGTTCAGTTCCCATTTCACATTCTTATGTCAGTGATCAGGTATCCACCACAGGACTCAAAGAATCCACTACTGGTAATTGATTAGAGGGATCAGGTTGGGATCCTAACATTGTCCAACGCACAACAAAATAAACTGATGCAGAGCTCTGAGCCACTGGCACTTTGTTAAAAGGTCCATAGCATCCTCTAATGAAGTGGACCTCAGGTCTTCCTCACAACCTGAGATTCAGCCTTCCTCCAGGGCATTATTTTTATAGTGCTTAATGCCCAGATAATACAGGTAAAGCAAACTAAAAATATAGAATCTCATTGATAGACCTTGCCCTTGACTCTTGAGCCCCCAGGAGGGGGGCTGACAAGAATCCCATTGGCTGACAAGTGGGCTAATGACCAGATTTTGACGGACCTATCTTGACCTTTACTCCTACTGAGCAGTGAGTAGGGAAAAGACCCATGGGCTGGACTAATAAACATGTCTGACCATCTGCTTGTACTGATGGGCCAGTAGACAGCCAAGCCACAGGTTGGCAAACTGGACCACTTGTTGGTCAAATGCTCATGTTCATCTCCCCATGTTGGGCAACAAAGGAATGACAAGGGATAAAGGGCCAACAAAAATAGCTGGGGGACTTTCCATGTAATTGATTCACCTCTACCACTCTGGGCTTGGTCACCATAACAAGGAAAAACAAGGGTGGAAGTTTTCTGGTTAGCTTCCTGTAAATAAGCAAGTGAATTTACAATCTACTGTTCACAGTTCTGAGGCCCAATATACAGACTTATCATCACTACCCCTATGGAATCATATCAAATCAATACTGACTGGAATAAAATAGAGGTCCAATAATAATGGGAGTCTAATTAATCCTTTGTCACAGAAGAGAGGACATTCCAAGACTGTTCCAAACAAATGAATTACAGCATAATTTAATGAAGATACTCATCATTTCATCCAATAAAGACCATTAACAAGCCTCACTATTTAACACTGTCTTTGGGGGCCTTACTATGGGACCTTGTAAAGAAATCCTTTTTGGCTGCTTTAGTACCTAACTCCTTAGGACTTGGTCCAATGCATGCGTGATTTACATAAATCATTTTGTAAACCACAAAATGCTGCATATCATTTATTATTATTATCTTTATGGAATTCTGCTCTATAGTCATTAGCCTTCTAATAAGGAACCAGGGTAGTATCTTAATTATCTAATTAAAATGCACTTTGCCTCCTGCTGTTGCTCTCATTTATGCCACTGATTTTAGCATTTAACTCTTTATTATTTTCATGTTTATTTTGAATGTGTTGATGCAATATTTTGAACTTCTACAGAATTCTAGTGCAGCAAGAATATATAAGTGAACCCAGAACAGAGCTATGATGGGATTTTTGTTTAAATCTGTCAACAGAACAGTTAAGGGGTAGAGTCGCAGCCATACAAAGTAGAATCTGGAAATGGTTTGTCCTTTAGGCAATGGGACAAAGGACAGCTAGACCTGCAGTCAATCTGGAAGAAGGGCTAGTCCATTTCCCAACTAATCAACCTTCCCCCATACCTATGAACCATCTCCTCCCTCTCAAGCCAGTTTTCCCCACACAACCTTAAGTTGGCATACCCCAAGGAACAGGAACAGAAATGTCTAGACTGTAGATTCTAGACTAGAGGTGTCAAATACACTGCCAATGCAAATACACTGCCAATGTAACTTACAACACTTCTGAGTGAGGCTCAAACCAGATTAAATTATAATTGTAAAATATTTAACAAAATAAATAAAAATACAATAAAACATAGATACTGTGAATTTATCTGGGGTAGTTAGGTAACTCAGTGTATAGAGTACCAGGCTTACAGTCAGGAAGACTCATCATCTTGAGTTCAAATATGGCCTCAGACACTAGTTGTGTGGCCCTGGGCAAGTCACTTAACCCTGTTTGCTTCTGTTTCCCCATCTGTAACATTAGTTAGAGAAGGAAATGCTACAGTATCTTTGCCAAGAAAACTCTAAATGGGGTCATGAAAGAATTGAGCACAACTGAGAATAATTGAACAACAGCAACATGTTAATTTGTGTTTTTTTAGGTCCCTATATATCCTGCAGGGATCCTTCAGAGGGGAAAGTGAAAACCACCCTCTCTCCCCAATTTCTCTCTGAGTTTGACACCTCTGGTCTAGACCACTACAAGGAATAAGCATCCACTTGCCTGAGATGAAAGTTAATTATGTATCCAAGCTAGAGTCAAAGCATAGTTCACTCACTAAAGTCTGACCTATTATTTCATGTTACTAAAAATGTTTATTTCCAGGAGTTTCAAAGTATTTTATGGAATTATCCATAGTAGTAATATGGTAGATGCACTGAATGCGGAATTAGATGTCCCTGGGTTCTAGGCCTGGCTCTGTAGCTCTTGGGCAGATTACCCTCTCTGGGCCTCGCTTCCCTCATCTATGACATGAAGGTCTGACTAGGTGAGGGAATATAAACTTTTCTTCTGCTGTGGACCTCTTTTTAAGTCTGTCGAAACCCATGGATGCCTCAAAATAGTTTCTCTTAAATAACTGAATGAAATGCTAAATTTCAGTAAGTGGTTAGTACAAACTGGGGCGGCTAGGTGGCACAGTGAGTAAGAGCGCTGGCCTTGGAGTTGGGATGACCCGGGATCGGTCCCAGCCTCAGAAAATGAGCACCCACACATAAATAATGACTGGCTGTGTAACCTTGAGCAAGTTACTTAACCCCAATTGCTTATAAAAAAAAAAAAAGATCACAAACCCCTTGAAATCCAACCATATATCCCAGGTTAGGAAACCCTAGATTGATTGGTCTTCAAGGTCCTTCCAGAGTTAGCATTCTATGATTCTATACCCAGCATTCAAATTGTTTCACTTCCTTTAAAAGTTTCTTGAATTCTACTTGGAACAGCAGATCTAGGGGGAAAGTTGTCATGGACTGACCTAGACTTTGCTCCCAATAGCTCATTTTCTCCATGAGGAGCTAGGTGATGTAAGAGCTAAAGTGCTAGATGAGGTCACAAAACTTGAAATCTATCCTCAAACACTCGGTGTGTGACACTGGGTAAGTCATTAACCTCTGCCTGCTTTAGTTTCCTCATCTGTAGAATGGGTATAATAATAGCTCCTAGCTCTCAGAGTTCTATAGGACAGGTAGATGGCACATTTTTAAGCACTCTACTCACTGCGCCACCTAGCTGTCCCCCTGGATCCCTTCTTGATGTGGTGGACAGTCTTCTAGAGTTACTGTGGTTAAAAATATTCATTACAGGGCAGCTAGGTGGAGCAGTGAGTAGAGTGCCAGCCCTGGAGTCAGAAGGACCTGAGTTCGGATCCGGACTCAGACACTTAACGCACACACAAATAAAAAAAACCTAGCCTTGTAACCTTGGGCAAGTTACTTAACCCCAATTGTCCTCCAAAAAAAAGCAAAAAAAAAAATATTCATTACCTGTGGTTAACCTGGAAATGAGCCTCTATTAATGTCCTTGAATGCTAGGCCCATACTTATGAGCTCCTGCAGTTGAGATCTGGATGGGGCTTTAGTGATCATCCATCCAGTCCAGTCTATTCATTTTATACATGTGAAAGATGAGTGACCTTTCCAAAATCATATAGATAGTGAGTATAATCATGTAACAATAAGTGCCAGAGACAAGACGGAAACCTAGTTTTCCAATTCTAAGTCAAGTACTTATATTGCTATCCTGCCCAGACCCTCAGGTTTATCTTGTTAGAACGACCATATCAAATCCTGCCTTTCCTCAAGCCAAGATTATCTGGAGGTGATTTGAGACAGTGGAAAGAGCTTTGGGTTTGGAGTCTGAAGAGACGTATTCAGATCCTGTCTTTGTGGTTTATTACCAGTTTGAACTTGAATATGTGGCAACTTCTTTGGTTGGATGTAGGAGTTGGACAAAATGATGGAGTTGGACAAGATGATTCTAGTTTTAACTCTATTATCCTATGACCACCATAAAAAGATGGAGTTTCTTATGTTTCTAATTATTTTGAACTAATTTTCTGTTGGCTGCCCACATAACACTGAGCTGAACACCTTCAGAAGGGTCAGTGGTAGAAAGCTAGAAAGAATAAACAGAGCAAAAGTCAGGAGACTTTGGTTTCAGCTATTATTGGGGGTATATGTGCAGTGCCCCTGGAGGCATGAGACCTGGAGCATATTGACTCTGCAGTAACACTGTGAAGGTGAATCAGACATTCCATGAGATAGCTCTGTTCCAGGATGGGAGCTCTGTGACCTTCTGACTTGTTGCCAACCAATAGGGTTTTCAAGGGAAGAGAAGCCTTGAGATTCCAGGAAGGTTTAGGGAAGTTTGGAACATCCTGCCCAGTACTCGGAGCCTGATACAGAGTACACGGCTGTGACCTAAGAGGCGTATGGGAATGAGGACAGTGGTGTACTCCCAAAGACAGTGATGTATGATGGCTATACAGTTATACACTATATAATCTGAACTCTTGGCTGATCATGTAGAAGTTAGGATGTAATTACATAAGAAACTGCTGAATAAAGGCTTGTTACTCTTTGACTCTCCTGGATTGGAACTCAGTTCTTGAGGAATGTAGCTGGACTATGACCAGGTGTACACTGAAGGACGGAAGCAGGCAAGACCCGGCCACCCCTGACCTTGGAGGTCATATCAAGCTGTTGCCAAACACTTTACCTTTCTGGGCTTAAGTTTACTCATCTGCAAAATGGAGTAAAGGACTAGAGAATTAGTTGGAGTAGTTGGACTAGAGGAG
Organism: Gymnobelideus leadbeateri; assembly: GCA_011680675.1. Lineage (NCBI taxonomy): Eukaryota > Metazoa > Chordata > Mammalia > Diprotodontia > Petauridae > Gymnobelideus > Gymnobelideus leadbeateri. The sequence continues at coordinate 79,344 of WOXC01008005.1, forward strand.
TTGTATCTTGTCCATACATATGACAAGAGGGACCTTTTCAAATTCTTTGTTAAAGTCTAGGCTATCCTTTAATTATCCTTTTGCTTTCTTTAGCATTCTTCAGATCATTTGGCTTCAAAGTTCAGTTATTCCAGCTCCCTTTGAGGAAATCATGCTTCTTTTAAGGAAAGAGATTTTCCCATAACCAGGATGAGAAAAGCCAGTTTCTATCACTTTGTTTCTTTAAATTACATTAATGCATATTTATGGAATAAAACAAGCATTTCTATAACATAGTACAATGAAAAGATGATTGTACCTGAAACTGCAGATCTACTATGCACAACTTGCTATTCCTTTCAAATATACAGCAAAATTATCATGTAACTTTTTTCTCCTTTCTTCTACCCTCCCTCCACTCTACTCTAGACTACCATTAGACACAAATATATATGTAAAATTATTCTATACATCTACTTATCAGTTCTTTCCCTGATTGCAGATAGCATCTTCACATGTTTTATAGTGAATTTGAATATTTGCAATAGTCAAGATAACTTATTATCTCAAAGTTATTCTTAAAACAATGTTGCTATTACTGTATATAGTTCTTGGTTCTGCTCATTTTGTTCTTCATTATTTCATGCAAGTCTTTCCATGTTTTTCTAAGATCATCGAGTTCATCATTTCTTACAGCACAGTAATATTCCATCACAATCATAGACCACAACTTGATCAGTCATTCCACATTTGATGGGGGAATCTATCACTTTTTGAAAATTCACAAATTCACAAACTCCTAAAATGAGCAAGGACTTTGAGAGGGCATCTCATTCTAGGACTCTTGCCTTTAGTTAAGTCTTCTAGGAAGATGTTTATCTAGGCTTTCCTTGAAACATTCATAAAGTTGTTTATGGAGATTTATTTTTATGATGTAAATCTTGACTCCCCACTGAATTGGCCCAAATTGGACTATTGTCATGCCAGAATGGAGCGAGACAAAAGATCCCCAAGAGTAAAATTTGGAAATGGATTTTATTGCTGCAGGACTGCTGGGGTCACATATCCAAATCAGACAATGAGTTGGCATGGACAGTGTGCTGGTTTTTAAAGAGATTCAATATTCAGGTTACATAAGCCAAAACTACAATCAGTGATTGGTCAGTGTATATTTGAATTTCCCACCAGTGCAAAGTTTACCCTAGGCTGAGAGACAGGAAACCTAGAATGGGTAGAGATGGGGAGGATCCAGTGGGGGGCAGGAGGCAAGGGATGGAGGAATATCCAGTGAAGAAATATCAGGTGATCTAGAGTGGGGCAGGGGCCAGGGAAGGATGGAGAAATATCTGGCCACTTATAGCAGGGGGCCAGGGTTGGGCAGGGGGAATAAGGGAGAAATATCCTGCTGGGTTTTTACCCTAGGCTGAAATTCCTGCTCACTGATTAGTTTGGGGAGGGAAGGGAGGAGTTGTACTCAACATTCCCTACTTTTCTTTGTAGGTATTGTCAAACCTTTGACATGGCTAGGGCCACATCATCCAGGTTACCCAATTCTGTTCCTAAAGGATGGTAGTGGGGGTCCCTAATAATTAACATTTGAATGGAGTTAACACAGGACTTAACATATTGTAGGAAGTGATTAATGAGACAGGGTCCTACAAGGGTTATGGTCAGGAGGAGGAGAGGACCAACCAAGGCTGATACCAATGCAGGGAGCCAGGGGGATGTCTAGAACAGGGACTGATACCAATTCTCAGAATTTTCCAGCTCCCTCTATTAGCAATATTCTGGCATACCAACTTCAGGCTCTCCCTCGCCACTGCAGAGTTGTTTGCATAGAAGCAACAAACCTCACCAAGGGCTGCACACAGGCCACCCTGTTTAAGGAGAAAGAAGGTCAAGGCCTCTGCGGTTCTGGAGAACCACCTCTGCCAGAGAGTCCACCTGTCTTTCCAGGGCTGAGATGGACTGCTCTATGTGGGAGAGGTTAATATTCACCTGTGTACTTAAGGCTTGATAGTTGGCCTCCCCCTTAATCAGGGCTGCCATCCCAGTCACTGCAGAACCCACAAGATCCAAGCCCACTAAGATGGGAATGAGAAGTGATACTGCCCGCCTTCAGTGGTGGCTCAGTTGCCCTTCTAGGGAAAAGTAATGCCAACCTTGTTCACCCGGGAGAAGGGTGACCTGGGGAATTATGGCCACTAGGATGCACAGGGGGCCCTTAGTGCGTTGTTGTCTTCTGAGGAACACTGTAGCAGAGACGCACTGAGTAAGGCCATTGTGGCATGCCCACCAGGCTCCTAGAGGGGTGGGGAAGTAGTCTGAGCTAGAGGCCTGAATCTTGTGGATTTGTCCACAAATTGAGCTATACCAAGAGCTGGATAAAGGAGTGCTGGATGATATGAGGCAGAAACCTGTGCCCTGTACATCCCTGAGGGTGAGCCTTGGGTGGTCCCACTCGTAATTCTCTGGGTTGGAAGTAGGGGTGACTGAGGCATTTAGTGCTACCCCTACATAGTGAGGAGGCTGGGGTTCAACACAGATCCAGCAATCTTTTCCCAACATGTATTAGAGCTGTTAAGTGTTTTATGAACAGCTGACAGGAGTGTCAGTAAGAGGATCTGATGATTGTGAGACTCCTGAATCTTTGAAGATGGGGGTGTGTGTGACCTGACCAGGGCCCATGTGGTGAAAGCTGGTATTGTGATTTGGACATCGAGGTTCCCTATTGGGGCAGGGATAGCTAAGCAATGGGATGATGATGGGGGAGGGGCACAGGAGGCTTCTTGGTTACAGTCAGTACTACAGTCTTTCCCACCTGTCCCTCCTTCTTATCCTCATCCAGAGCAACCATAGTCCCCCAGGCAGGGACGATGATTCCCAGGACCCAGGAGACCAGGACTCCCCAGGCGGGATCAGAGGGGTTTTGAATGGTGAGATCAAGTATGGGTTACCAGGGGTCAGACCTGATTGTATGGATTTGGAACAATGAGTCCGATCTTCCACTACTGCCTGCCCTGTAGCATAGGGAGGCACCGGGACTAGAGAGGGGAGGTGGTAAGTGTGACACAAGCACAGGAGCATGGGTATCCTGTATCGGAACAGAGCAGGGAGCCTGCATTTGCTGGTTCAGCCTCAAATTCCCCAGTTCCAGGGGAAAAGGGAGTTGAGGGGCAGCCATATGTGCTCCAGGTCCTGGAAAGTCCAGGATTGTCCATTTCTGTGGTTACCACCTAGGTACAGCTTGGTCTGGGGGCATGGGGATTGTGGGGGACTGCGCATGGAAGTAAAAGATCGGGGAAAGGATCAGATAAGTCTTAGCTTTAGGGGGTCCTCGTGGACTTCTGCTTTCCATTCTGAGGTGACAGCAGGCTTCACTCTGGTATAATAGAGCCACGTGGGAATAGAGTCCACTTTGCCAGCAGTGGGTATAGTGGGGATCATGATGTGTGGCCCCTTCCATCTCGGCTCCAGACCTGTAGTGGTGAATTTCTTTACCAGCACAGAATCTCCAGGTTGGAAGGGGTGCGCTGAGGCTGAGCTTGGGACCTGGAGGGCCGTAAGGACTGAGGGGAGGAGTTATTCTGAGTGGCCTGTAGACCCTGTAGGAACTTGATGAGGGGAAGAGTTAGTGATTTCTGCCTTTCAGTCTTCCCAGATTAGAGGAAGAATGGGTGGTGGTCTTCCAAACACGTATCAGGGGATGGTCTGGACTTTCTCAGCCTAGAGTTCTGAGCTCTGAGAAAATTTCAGATGCCAGCTGCTCAAGGAAGTCAAAGCTGAGGGGCCTTCATCCCCTGAGGCCAAGTATCTGACTCAATTCTCTTGGGGAAGCCAAACTGAGGGACAATTTCATTACCCACCCAGAGAATGTATCCACCAATACCAGGAGATACCCATAGCCCTACACAAGTGGTTTTATCTCAGTGAAATCAACCTCCCAGTGTTCCCCTGGCTGCAATTTCCTTAAGGAGTGTTTTTGCTACTATTAGGGAGGTGGTCTCCTAGGAGGAGCCACCAACCTTTCTCCTCCCTTTGTCCCTTTTGATTTACTGGCAAAGGAATCATCCTTTGTCCATACACTGTCTCATTAAACCTTGATGAAGAAAGTTAGTTGAAAATTGTTAAATTGACCTTAAGCAGTTTGCATAACTTTTTGCACATGTTCTAATTCTTACATGAGAAATAATATTAGATTTTCCACTAAGCTAACAAAAAACTCACAAATGTAGAGATTCCATTCTTAGGGGTGTGTCAGTGAGATTGGATCTCACAGCCTGGACCAGATCAATGACCTGAAGGCAATCGTGGACAGCCCGGGGAGGGCAGACTAGGTTCAGGGTCAGGGAGCAGAGTGGCAGGGTTAAGAACAGAGGTTCTTGAAAAAGTCAGAGGAGGCTGATCCAGGAGGAGAGCCTGGTATTGGGATAGTGGGAGTTAAAAAGCCAGTGGGTAGGATCCCTATGGAGAAGAGTCTCCACAGAAAGGGTGACAGAGATGGAAAGGGGCTGACCCAAGGAAAGCTTATCAGCTTCCTTAACAAGGAGGGCCTCAGCAATGGCCCAGAGGCAAGGGGGCCAGCCAGCAGCCACTGAATCTAGACATTTGGAAAGATTGGCGACAGGGAGGTGCCAGGGGTCCAGGGTTTGGGTGAGGACTCCTCTAGCCACCCCATTAGTAATATCAGGTAGGGCTAAGGTAGGCACTGAGGCCAAGGCGACCTTAAGGGTATTAAAAGCCTTTTGCTCTGGGCCAGACCAAGAAAGGGGTTCAGCTCTGGCAGTGGCAGAATAAAGAGGTTTCACAATTTCTGCAAAACCCAAAATCCAGAGCCAGCAGTAACCTATTGTACCCCCAAAAATTCTTGAACCTGTTGTTTTTTTTTGTCTTTGGGGTTGGTAAGTCTAGAATGGTTTGGATTTGGGAGGGGGAAAGGGATCAAGTGTCCCCTGAGAGAATGTAACCAAGATAGGTGACCTGAGATAAACAGATTTGAGCTTTCTTAAAAGAAAGCTCGGTAACCCAAAGACTGCAAGAGAGAAAGAAGGTTGGAGGTGGCTAATAAACCAGTAGGTGCCTCAAGGAGAAGGTCATTAACATACTGAATTAAGGAGTAAGAAGGGTGGGATTTGAGGAAGGGGATAAGGTCCTTATGGGGGGGCCTCATTGAAGAGGGTAGGGGAGTTCTTGAAACCCTGGGGCAGACATGTCCAGATTAACTGGCCAAAATACTCACCCTCAGGGTCTATCCAAGTGAAAGCAAAAGGGGTTGACCTAGTGGGGGCCAGGGGAATAGTGAAGAAAGCATCTTTGAGATCCAGGACAGTGAAGACACCATGTGAAGGGGGAAGATGGCTAAGGGAGTCTAGTGAGAAAATCCCTAGGCCCCGTCAATCAGTGAATGCTAGACCCTCTGGAGAGCAGCAGGTTTTTTGTTTTTTGTTTTTTTTGGTTTTTGGTTTTTTTTTTTGTCTTTTTCTGGGGGCATTCATTTTTCCAATGGCCTAATTCCTTACAGTAGGCACATTGGTCCCTCGAAAGAGGGGATGGGCACCATGTGGTGTGGCACCCACTTAGGCACCCTGTTTGGGAGTCTGAAGTGCAGCCACAAGGACCCGGGCAAGCCTCTTGTCTGCTTTGTCAGAGGAGCTGTCCCTTTTGTCATAAGCCTTTCAGGTGGTTTCTAACAGCTGGGATATAACCACACCCTCAAAACCCTCCTGTTTCTGGTGTTCCTTTTAATGTCAGGGGCAGACTGGGAAACAAAAGCAATATTTAAGGCTAGGGCATTTTTAGGGGCCTCGGGGTCAATAGGATTGTCCGAGAGCAGGTGGGCCACAAGGATTCGGATACCCCTTTGGAAAGAACAGTTTCTAAGCCAGGGAGGGGGATAGATGATGGGGTCCAGCCAGACATCAATATAAGGGAACTTATCTGGATATGCTGGATTCCCTGTGACCACCGCCACACTGATTAGATAATTTGCTTGTTGAAACTTCTCTGAGGGGGCCAGCACACCCCAAATGTGGGCCACTCATTCATGCAATAAGAAATGAGTTTCCTCTTCTTTAAGGGGGTCCCATAATCTGCCCTGTCCTCATAGGCTACTCTAAAATGGCTTAGTATGCACCCCAGGGGAGTTTTTGATGTACTGGCTGAACCTCCCATGTTCTAGGACAAAAAGACAGACAAACAGTATAGTCTTATAAACAAATATATCTTCCCAGTGGAAATCAGAAAAGCTTCCTTGAAGGTGCTCATCTGATAGCCACTTGAATACCTGCTTTGCAGAATAAAAACAGGGAGGCTTTAAGCAAATGAGATCAAGACAAAACTTTATGAACATAGGACACATGAAGAGACAGACAAATTATAGTCCCTATCTGCTTGTTTACCTCCTGCAGATTCTGAACAGGAAGCAAATGGGCTCAAGGAAACATAGGACACATAAAAAGATAGACATTAACCAGATAACCAGACCATTTACGGGCAAGAGGGACAACGTCTTGAGCTTTGCCCAGGGAGGAAATGCCCCCTGCACAAATGGCTACATCTAGCCTTTCCCCCACTCCAGAAAACAGGACAGAACTTTATTCATCTGCAAACTGGAGGTACTGGATTCACAAAAAGGCCGAATGAGGAGCAAGTTGAAGTTGGGAGGCAGGTGCAATCTTTCCCTCCTCAAGACCCGGGGCCCTGGAACATCCTCAGGGACTAGCCCGCCTAGGGATCAGGGCAAGCAGATGCCTACCTCCCAAGGCCAAGAGCTCTTCTTATTTGGGGATCTTTGCGGTGCCACAGAACACTGCAGATCTCACTAGGGCCTCCAAATATGCTGTGCCAGAATGGATCGAGATAAAAGATCCCTGAGAGTAAAATTTGGAAAGTGGGCTTTATTCCTGAGGGACTGCCAGGGTCACATACCCAAATCAGACAGTGAGTTGGCATGGACGGTGTGACGGTTTTTAAAGAGATTCAATATTCAGGTTACATAAGCTGAAACTACAACCAATGATTGGTCAGTGTATATTTGAATTTCCCACCAGTGCAAAATTTACCCTAAGCTGAGAGACAGGAAACCTAGATTGGGCAGAGATGGGGAGGATCCAGTGGGGGGCAGGAGGTAAGGGATGGAGGAATATCCAGTGAAGAAATATCAGGTGATCCAGAGTGGGGCAGGGGATGGGGGAGGATGGAGAAATATCCTGCTGGGTTTTTACCCTAGGCTGAAATTCCTGCTCACTGATCAGTTGGGGGAGGGAAGAGTGGAGTTGTGCTCAACACTATAATACTGTGTCTTTAAACATGATACTTTCACTAGATGTGCCTTGAAAAGCCTGTCTGGATGAGTCATGGTATCCTTTGGGTTTGCCCTATGTGGCACTTCACATGGCAATACATTGCAGCCACTCCTTTTTTTTTTTTTCCAGTTTCATATGGCTTATGGGATTTTGACTGTTTCCTCACCTTGACTCATTAAGCTGACTACTTAACACTATTGACTAAAGGACAAGTAGAAAATTCCAGGAGTCTGTCCAAGCCTTAATTGGGACCAAAGATTCTCCACCCTTTTAGCTTTCCTTGGGCAACTTGTTATGCTGTCATTTTCTTTCCACATTGACATGTTTCTGGTCTCAGTTATCTAGAACACATCACTCAATTAAATATGTACTAATCACTTACTAGGTGCTAGGCATCTTTCTAGGCATTAAGGATACAAATACAAAGAATGAGACCATCTGTACTTACAAGATTGCATTCCAATGGGGAAGACCCTTGGTTCCATCATTCTAGGAAAAAAAGAGGATCCAGAGGTATGTTGGGACATAGGGATAAAGAATGAATGTCACATTTACCTTTCCTCCACCCAATTTTGAGAATTTCCTTAGATCTGTCACTATCTTCCTATCCTATGAGGGTGAACAATGACATATCTGAGTGCTATACATGAGTCTTTTTTTAAAAAATATTTTTTCCCAATTGTTTGTAAAAAACATTTTTAACATTTGTTTTTTTTTTTTAACTTTAAGTTCCTCCTTCCTTCTTCTCCCCTTTCCTTGAGATGGTAAACAATTTGATATAGGTTATACACGTGCAATCAAGTAAAACATTTCCATATTAGTCATTTTTGTACATGAGTGTTGAGTAAGGGAAAAGAGATAGGGACTAGATCTAGAATTTCATTGGTTTAGGAAATTAAGGTCAACACCTTGTCTGTAATTTATAGTCTTAGAAAATTGCCTAAAGCCACAAGAGGTGAACTGACTTGCCCAGGATAACACAGCCAGTATTTATCAGAGGCAAGACCTAAACCTATAGCTTCTTGGCTTTGAGACTGGCTCTCTGTATAGCATGTCAGGCTATCTCTTTGAGTCTTGAGTTAAGTTATTGTGTTTACATACATTCCTCAACTAAAATCCTTTTCCAGTGAATGCCTCCTTATGGAATGAAGGTATTCCTGGGTTCTTAAAGGCTATGCCAGTGGAATATGAGCTCAGACACTTTAGTGACAGATTGTTCAGTGACAGATGGAGTCTATTAGTTCAGGACCAATCTAGTTAAACATAGAGAGATTCATTACTAAAGGGTGATGAAGATGGTGGTGGTGATGATGATTATTTGGTCACAGAAGGTCATGGGCATCTGGGTGGTACATTGATTGCATCAAGAAGACTCAGCTTTGTGAGTTCAAATCTGACCTTAGAAACTTACTAGCTATGTCACCCTGGGCAAGTCACTTAACCCTATTTGCCTTAGTTTCTCATCTATAAAATGAGTTGGAGAAAGACATGGCTTATCTAGTATCTTTGCCAAGAAATTTTGGGGTTTTCTTGGGATAGCATCTTGTGGTCAAGGACAGTTGGACATGACTAAAAAGAGGACTGAACAATAACAAAAGGCACTTCCATAATAAATACTTGTCAATTGCTTAAGTGAAGGAAGGCAAGATATGTAAAAGAATAAGGATACAAATACAAAGAATGAGAACATTTGTACTTACAAGATTACATTCCAATGGGGAAGACCCTTGGTTCTTAAGTAGTTAAGTGTTAAGTAGTCAGCCAAAACTTTAACCTCTACTTTGAGAGTAGAAATGAGATAGGGCTGGAAAGATCAAATGATGAAGTAGTCACATGGTGAATAGATGTCTTCCCCCAAGTGACCATCTATAAGATGATTTACTTTTTATAGGAAACATTTAAGGAAGCAGCCCAACCCTGCTGCTGCCACACGTGGTTGTTCTTAGGTACTTCGGTTGGCCAGTTCTGACCCTTTTGTACAGTTGTTGGCTTGGTTTTCAGATAAGCAAAATACTCTTCATTTTAGGCGAATACTATTGTATATGATGACTTTCCTTCCCTTTAATTACTTTTTACTCTTTTTATTCCTGTAGCCTTCTGGGATGCTGAAGGTCTGTGTATCCTGAAGCATCCTGTCTCAAGGAGTGTGGGAATCCTTTGCCCTCCAGGACAAAGCAGAAAGGAGGCATTTTAAAAACAAAAGCAAAAGACAAACAAAAAAGTCTTTAGAATCATAAAGAGTTGAAGAATTTTATCTTTATAGAAGCTCTGGTTTCAATCCTCCAAGAAGTCAGGCTGAGAATGGGAAGGTAAGGAATGTAGTAGGGTGGGGGAAGGAGTCAGTAAAATATTTCTAGGAATGAAAAACTTTTTTGAGATTACAATGATTAAAAAAAAAACCAAACCAACCAACAATTGGATTTGACTGAAGAATCCAGTTCAGCAAAGACAGAACAGGAAACAGCTTCTTTCCTACTTCTCAGGGACTTTGCAAAATGGGCTCCTAAATTGAAAAGTAATTGCCCCGTCAGTGAGGGACTTGTCTAGTGCTAAGATTCTGCGATTTTCCTATCCTGGTCAGACCAACAGCTTAATTAAAAAGAACACTGGATTTGATCCAGTGATAACTGGCCTCCTTACTGTTCCATGAACAAGGTACTCCCATCTGTCTACGCTTGGCATTTTCACTGGCTGTCCCCCATGCCAGGCTTTGGGCATATTTTCAAATCCCAAATAAAATCCATCTTCTACACAGTCTTTCCCACTCTCCCTTAATTCCAGTGCCGTCCCTCTTTTTATCTCTTACTTTTCCTGTATATAACTTTTATATATTTGTTTGCTTGTTGTCTCCTCTGAGATTGTAAACTCCTTGGGGATAAAGGCTGTCTTTTGCCTTTATTTGTATCTTAGCACTTGGCATAGTGGGGCCCAGTGGTGAGCCTTGAATTAGGAAGATCTGAGTTCATAGATATGTAAGATAAGCCTTAGACTTTTATGTTGTACCTTGATTAATGCGAGCAAGACCCAAGTAATAATTTTAGAATGGACCTTTTATTAAAACGCCATGTTGGCTGATCAGGCCACATGTCTCAAGTACAGGAATAGTAGTAGCAGCGACCTGCAACAGCCCCAATCTGGGGCAGAACCTTAGCTTATAAAAGGGGCCTTAAGTAAGAAGTAATTGGTCAGTACACACCTTGAAACTCCCCTGTCTAACCCAGAAGCCCGCCCACTTCTACACAGGTGAGCTAAGTGGAAAGGGCGGAGACCCAGTGGGGGTAGGCGGAGCTGACCTGGCAATCTGCCCACTTCCTTGAGGGGGAGGGGGCAATGGGGAAAACCAGGCACAACAACTTACTAGCTGTGTGACCCTGAGCAAGTCACTTAACCCTCTTTGCCTCAGTTTCTTCATCTGTAAAATGAGCTGGAGAAGGAAATGGCAAATCACTCCAGTAGCTTTGCCAAGAAATTCCCAAATGGGATTGAGAAGAGTTGAATACGACTGAACAACAACAACAAACTTAGCATAATGCTTAGAACATAGCAGGTGTTTAAGAAATCTTGATTGATCGAAGTGAAAAAATCTGGGCTCCAATCTCAGCTTTTCCTCTTACTACCTGAGTGATTTTAGGTAAGTCAAGTTGGCCGTCTGGTCCTATTTTCTCAAGTATAAAATGAGAAAGTTGTATGAGACGATCTCTGAAGTCTCTTCTAGCTGTGTGATCATATGAGCCTATGACCATAGTCTAAGTAAAGAGGCAAACCCTGGACAGATGCTAAAAGTACTATGTGAAGAGGTACCAAAACCAACTTAAGCAAGGCAGGGGTTAATTAAGAATTCTTCCTGAGTTCCCCTGATCAAATACATGGAATTCTTCATTACTGAGGAACTGAAATTTAACCACATAGGTTGGGGAAACCTTTTACAGATTTTGCTGGAAAAGGGTCTAACTGACAAATTTGTCCAAAACAATAAGCTTCAATTTACTGCATATCTCAGGTACTGAAAAACAGATTTTCCTTAGACAAGCACATCTTCCTAAATCACTTGAGGGTTTAAGCAGTTTCCTACCCTAGGAGAGGTCACCTTAGCTTCTTGCAAGTGAAAAGTAAACAGCCATCTAGTAGGGGTTGCTTGGGTGATATTTATTTCACTCTTCTGCTTGGTTTACTTTCCTCTTCCTTCTTATTGTATTTGACACCAAACTTGTCCTCAATTCCTCTCTTAAGTCCTTTCCTTTCCCTTCAATTAGAAAAATTTACCTTCCTCCTTTTGTTGTAAGCACGTCATTAATAATTGAAAGTAGATCTGCAAAGTATATCTTCCTTATCACATTTTCAGCCTACCGTGGTAGGGTATGCAAACCTGAGGTTTTCTTTCACCAAATATGTTAAAGTGAACAAGATCTATTTGTATTTTCAGACTAATTAAGCCAGTTCATCTCGGCTACTCATATCTCCTGTCTGATCTTCAGGCTCCTCCCTTAAAAGGAGCCTTATTCCATCATGCCATTGTTATATGGGGAGATGGTGCCCTTCCATCAAGTTTCTAGCCTGCTCTCCTTACTTGATATAGTTGAAGGACAATATCAAGACTCTTATTCCAAGTTCTTGCTCTCTCACTGATTTGCCCAAGCCTTTGAAAAGTCTTCACCTGGAAACCAGAACCCTTTTAATGTTGAAGATCTTTCTCACATTTTCCTTAATGATGAACAGACTCTTTCGTGGTCTATTTCCATCCCAGTGATTCTGGTCATCATTCAAATCCCATTCCCTATCTCCCACTGTCCAATTCCTTATTCCTATCCCCCTGAAAACTCCCCCCACTATGTTCCACCACAAAGTTATTCACCACCCCTTCCACTGTGCTATCTGAATGCCCATTCCATAAAAAACAAACTTGATTTTACTTAAATCTTTTCCTTTTCTTGCATCTTCTAGCTCTTACTGAGAACTGGTGGGAGCCAGAACTGGTCTGTTTCCTGATGACACAGCCTCCCCTTGACAACCCTTTCTAGCCCTGTGTACACTTTCCCTCATTCTCCTCAATTCACTGGTCATGGTGGGGGGAGTTGTAATATTTCTTGATAGCCATTACCACTTCCAAATACTCCCCTTCACACCATCACTCAGTAACCTCTCTTCCTTTAAGGTTCATGCAATCCATATCTACCACCCAATCAAAATCCTGGTAGCTGTTGTCTGCAGTCCTTCAGGATACTCCCCCTTCTTCCTCAATGAGTTCACTACCTGGGTCACATTCTCTCCTCCCCAGCTTCTGCCCTCATACTAAGGGACTTCAACATACATGATGATAATCCCTCAAACACCCCTATTTCCTAGTCCCTCAGCTTACTCATTTGCTGTGACTCCTCCACTTCACATGATCTTGCCCTCCTGCACAAATGCACCGCTACTATGTTCATGAACTCTGAAATTTCCTTATCTAATTGCAATTACACCTCTTCCTCTGCTTTCCAATATTAAAACCTATTCTTCATCCTCACCATGACCTCCAATCCTTTAAGCTCTCAGTGCTCTCCCAGGCCATCACCCCTGGACTGTCTGTGCTTTCTTCTTTTCCCCATTTTGACCTGTTGGTGAACCAGTTCATCTCTACCCTGCCCTCTTTTCACAAGTCCCCTTTCCTCCTTATCGTATCACCGATCATGCCCCGTCAAGCCTCAGTCTTATATTACTTCCACCAACCACTGCTTTCACTCCTGGAAAGGTGGAGAAAATCACCCAGTCATGCTGTTTGGATCGCCAACAAATTGAGGTTAAATAACTGTGACAGGGCTCACACTGAGGATAGGCAATCCTTTTGTACCTCTCTAATTAACTAACTGAAGCAGCTAAGTAGCTCAGTGGATAGAGCAATACACTTGGAATCAACAAGACCTGAGTTTAAATCTGGCCTCAGACACCTACTAGATGTATGACCCTGGTCAAGTCACTGAACCTGTTTGCCTTAATCCACCAGAGAAGCAAATAGCAAACCACTCCAGTATCTTTGCCAAGAAAATTCCATAGATAGTATGGCATCATGAAGAGTTAGACACAGTCGAATGATGGAACAGCAATAATGTTTAACTGGGGTGGCTAACTGGCACAGTGATTAGGAGGACATTCCTTACTGGAGTCAGGAGGACCTGAATTCAAATCTGACCTCAGACATATAACTCTTACTAGCCATGTGACTTTGGGCAAGTCATTTAATCCCATTTGCCCTCCCTTCCCCCCTCCAAAAAAGGCAAAAAAAAAACCCAAACCCCAAAAAACAAAACAAAACAGAAAAAACTCATAATGATTAACTAACTTTCTCACCCACCACAGTAGCTCTTCCAAACCTTTTCATCCCTCTTCAAATTTCCCATGGCTCCTTCCCCACCCCTTCAGCTGAGAACCTTGCCTCATATTTTATGAAAAAAAAATTGAAGTCATTCACTGAGAGCTCCATCTTCTCCCTTCCTCCTTATTTCACATCATCCTGATACCTTTTGCCACTCTCTCTTCATCCCCGTCTCAAATGATGAGGTAGCTTTTCCCCTTGCAAAGGTCAACCTATCTCCATGCACAAGAGATCTCATTCTATCCCATCTTCTCCAGCAGATGGCCCCTTTTATCATTCCCACTCTCCTTTTGTTTATTGGTTTCTTCTCTACTGCCTATAAATATTCCCATACCACCTCTATCCTCAAAACCCCCTCCCTTGATTCATCTAGCCTCTCTAATTATAATCCCATATCCCTCTTGCTTCTGTGGCTGAACTCCTTGAGAAGACTATCTACAATAGTAGACCACTTCCCCTCTTCTCAAATTTTTCTTAACTCTTTACAATCTGATTCTTGACCTTATGCATCCAAGACCTGCTTTCTCCAAAATTACCAATGGTCTCTTGTCAGTATCCCTCTTTTTTAACCTCTTGACACCCTTTGACATTGTTGATCACCTTCTTTTCCTTTATATGCTATCTCCAGATTTTTTGAGATGGTATGTACTCTGGGGTTTCCTCTCACTTATCTGATGCTCCTTTCTCAATCTTCTCTCCTGGATCTTCATCCAGGTCATGCCTGCCAACTGTGGATTTTCTATAGGTCTCTGTCCAATGCCTTCTCTTCTTCACCTATGTCCTATTTGTAAATAATTGTTTGCATGTTGTCTCTACCATTAGACTGTGAACTCTTCTAGAGCTTTTCTTTTGCTTTTATTTGTATTTCCAGAGCTTAACCCTAACCCTAACCCTAACTTTAGCCCTAAACCCTGACCTTAATCCTGGCACATAATAGGTGCTTAATCAATTTTTTTTTGACAGGCTGATTGAGTTAGGTTTATTTCAGGCAAGAGATATGACAAACTATAGAGGTGATTTTTCATAAAAATATTTTGCTTATTTTACTTAATATTTTATTATTTACCTAATATTAAAAAACATGTACATTAAACATATGCTCATTTGTTCTTAGTTTTTAAAAAAATCCACAAAATAGATCAAAGTATAAATAACTAACTCATAGGTACAATGTAAGCAACATTTTAGTAAATTAAACTGTTATCATACTATATTTATAGAAATCATTGATTTCTGATATAATCTTCTCCTTGTCCTGAGCTCTCTTGGCTTATGCCACATCTTTGTCCTATCTACTTTTTTGCTCTGGTTTTCTTGTCTGGCATCTTACAATGAAGTCAAATTTAAGTCAGATCCTTCCCCTCTTGTTACTCTAAGAATTCACTGTTCTAATCATCTATCATCTATCACTAGAATGTTTATGACAAAAGATCCAATCAACTTTTCCAGCTGAGATAGGATTTGTCTTGCCTATTAACTACCATTTCCCTTATAGTATCCCCTGTCACACAAGATGAGACTCTAAAAAAATATTTTATTGTTTCCTTTTGTTTTTATATGACAGTCATTTCCCCTTAACCTTCCCCTCAACCTTTCTTTGAAACAAAGAAGAGCATTAAAGTAAAGCCAACTAACACAGTGATCACATCTGATGTATACTACATTCCACACCCATAGTCCCCACTTCTCTACTGAGAGAAGGAAGGTGTATCTGGTTTTTTGTTTTTTCAGTTGTTTATTAAAAATCATCAAAATATGACTATTTTTAGTGTTCTCATTTAGATTATTGTAGACACTGTATATGTTGTTCTTTTGATTCTTTACTCCATATTTCTTCTGTATTCCTTAAATTAGTACTCCATCATTTCACAATTTGTCCAGTCATCCCTTAAGCCCTCTCTTACTTCCTTCCCCTGGCCCCCCACCCCTTGCAACTAAGTGCTGCTGAAAATATTTTATTATCCTATGCAAAATATTTCTGTTGTTGACCTTGTTGGGTATATATGACCAATAGTAGGAGTGGTGGATCAAAGAGCAAGGGAAATTTTTTTTATAATGGCTTGACCAAGTCACAGTCCCACCAAAAGTAGGCTTATCTTCCCATAGTTCCTTCAACATTGACTTTTTATTTTTAAAATCAGCTTTGCCAATATGAGGAATCTGAAGTGAAATCTCAGTGTTTTTTTCAGTTTGCACTTTTTTATTATTCATGATTTGTCATAGTCTTTCATATGACTATCATTCAAATTCCTTCTGCTAAAGCTGCTCATAAAACTTGACCACTTTTTTTTTTATTAGAGAATGGCTTTTAGTTTTATATATTTGTGTCTATTCACTATATATCTTGGTTATCGGATTTGTACCTGAAATATTAATGGAAATAGATTTTGCCATTTAATAAGTTCCCCTTTTATTCTAGCTATAATTCAATTATATTCAATTCAATTAAAAATTGAAAATGAATATTTTGTCTTTTGTGATCACCTCTTTCCCTTATTTGCTTAAAAATTTTCCTCCTAGCCAAAATTGTGAAAGATTCCAACTTCTACTTTCTTTCTTTTTTAAAAATGATGTGACCTTTTATATTTTGATTTGGACCTTACATTGTGAAGTATTCTGGTCTAAATCTAGTTTCTGCCAAGTTTTCCAGTTTTCCTAGTACTTCTTATAGATTTATTCCCCCAATAA
Organism: Gymnobelideus leadbeateri; assembly: GCA_011680675.1. Lineage (NCBI taxonomy): Eukaryota > Metazoa > Chordata > Mammalia > Diprotodontia > Petauridae > Gymnobelideus > Gymnobelideus leadbeateri. Next base: position 95,667 of record WOXC01008005.1, read on the forward strand.
CTTCTTATGTCCTTGGGTTAATGAAACACTTAACTATTGACTTTACTTCCTTCTAGGACTTGCCTTACCTAGTGTGTTCCATTGATCTATTTTTCTCTTTGTTAACCAGCAGCAAATAGTTTTGAGGATTACTGTTTCAAAATAGTTTGAGATTTGGTAACATTAGAGGATAGAGACTGAACCTGTGATTTTATCACCTGAGGAACATATGGCTGAGGATATTTCTTTTCCTAATGCAGCTTATTTTTTTAGAGAATTGCCTATGTCATTGTGTTTGTCCTTTTTTCAAGAAGAGGACCATGGCATCAGGAAATTGATGACATGACTTGCAGTTGACTTTGATTTGAGTGAGGGAGGGCTATGCAAGGTCACCAGTCTCACATTCTTCTCTAGAGCCCTCTGGGTCCAGTGGCCAGATATTCATCAGGATGACTGGAGGTGGCCCAGGATGCAATGGAAGGTAGACCCTGGCCCTTTTAGACTAAGGCTTTTTCATGTATTCACTTAGAGGGGGTAAAGCCCATTCAGTGTATAAGCCTCTTTAAGAGGTGAGTCAAGTGAGATGATTCTGAGAAGATGGTGGAGTAGGTCAGAAAATTCTGATCTCTCAAGTTTTTCCCCCCACAAGAGTTAAAATAGGACCTTAGGGCAAACAAAATGTGGATGGGGATAAATAAGAACAGGGGCATAACCAGGGCCCTCCTGGGACAATTTGAGAAGATCAGAAGAAAAACCCTAAAATGAGGTTTGGTCCCTGTGAAGAATAAATACCTCCAGGTTAGGTTGTGTTTTAACAGCAAGTGGCTAGCCTCTTAAACAACAAGCAGCAAGCCCTTGGGTTAGCTCATTTGAGAGGCTGCCTCAGCCACAGGAACTTTTACCCTGGGATAGTGAGGGAAGATGGAGGGAACCACTGCTGACCAGTAATACCAGACCCAGCTGTGCTTTGAGGAGGGGCGGGGGTGAGAAGGAACCAGCACAGGCCTGGTGAGTGCAGAAGCAGGCAGAAAGCCCCTGGCTGTGGGCATTTACTAGAGGCTGCAGGTTTGGCTTTGGCTCCAGGCTAAAGGGAAGAACTGAAGATCTGGGGCAAGAGGCACCATTTCCCTTACCCCAGTGCTAGAGGTGACTACAGATAATTAGGATATTACCACAAAAAATGCATAGGCAAAGGAGAAAGAATCCAACTATAGAAACCTATTTTGGGAAGAGAGATGATCAGGGTTCTTCCTCAGAGGAGGATATTGAAGTAAAGAAACCCCCAAAGAGTAACGTCAAATAGGTTGGCAGATAGGTGGTGCAGTGAATAGAGCAGTCAGAAAGACCTGAGTCTGGTCTCAGACACACCTAGCTGTGTGACCTTGGGCAAGTCACTTGATCCCAATTGCTTTGCTTTCCCCCCTCCAAAAAAAAAAAAGTGAGTTAAGGGATGGCCCCTTTAAGTAGAAAAAAAAAGAAAAAAAAAATCTATGACTGAGAGATTAAGTGATTTACTCAGGGTGATAGAACCTGTGTATGTCAGAGGAGGGACTCAAATCCTAGTCTTCTAGGAATTGAGTACACATCTTTATCTACTATCATATCACCTCTTAGCAGTAGGGTCCCTTTATTCCGGCTTTAATTTGGTTATTTTCCTTGAGACTCCTGATCTGTTATTCAATGAAGGAACTTTTGCTTACTGCTCCAACTCTTTGGTCTCCTCTAATGATCAACTGCCACTTTTCCTAAATAAATAAATACACACACACACACACATACACACTCCCCTCTTAAAACATTCTTTCCTAAATGTTACTTTAAAACAAAACAGAATGTGGTTCAAATGAGCATATCTATGCTTTTCTTTAAGCCAATCTATTTCATGATAGGCCAAATTAGAGGACAAACCTGCAACATCCGCCTCAGCCCCCTTTATAATCTTTCTTCTAGCCTCCCAGAGATGATACTGCTTTCACCTATTTCCCTTCTTTGACTGCTTTTTTTTTTCTCATTCACTGGCTCCTCCCCCAAGTCTTTATCCTTGGCCCTCTTTCTGAATCCTCTATCATTCCTTGATGACTTCATTTGTTCTCATGGCAACAATTATCCTCTCTATGTGGATAACATCTAAATTTATCTTCCATCCCAACTTTTCTCCTGAACTTCAAACCCACATTTACAGCTGTCTCTTGGACACCCACATCTGTATGTCACACTAGTATCTTGGGTTAAAATTCTGTCTTGTCTTGTACCCTGATTCTGTACCCCACACTACCACCTCTAGTCCATATAGTGGGTAAATTTAGAAGTACAAAGTAACAATAGCCAGAAGTAAGATTACAAAAGGGAAGCTAAAAGTCATGGACAGACCATCTCAAAGATGGAGGGAGCATAATTTGCAAATTATGCCATATATTAACCAAAAATCCCCTGCTAGTAATAAGTGCTAAATCATGGAAAGCCATCTAGACTTTATTAGGGTCTCTTGATCCTATGATATGTAAATCTCAGATAAATTCCAGATAATCCACAATAAGACCAGCAGAACACCAAATGGTGCTGATAATTTTGACATGATGTGGACATATTAACTTTAAAATTTTACTGACAACTTTGAGATGATTTGGATATGTTAATGAATTAGCCCCAAGGCAGAACAGATAAAGAGTTAGTCAGTTGCTCCTCCCCCCAAAAAAATCCTGTAAAAATGAGACCTTAAACTCTTGCTCCACCCAGCACTCCTCTACCTCCATTTGGGTCCATGTCACTAAAGGCTCCCAACTCTAAGCCACAGTTATGTGAGTGATTCTCGTGTCTTCCCTCCTCCTCATCCTATTCCCCATAGTATCTTCACCACCCTATCCATACTCCACAATGCCTGCCTTTGTATCCCTTCTCACCACTTGTCTGTACCCTCTGTGCCCTATTAAAGTGTGATTGCAGCCACACTTCCTGCTGCCATTGTGGACTTTCCCAGCAAGTACCCAGAGAACCAGGTGTGCCTGCCCCATTTCACAATTTCATAAATTAATTAGCAATTCATACCTCAAACTCAACAAGTCCAAAAAGAAACTCTTTGCATTTTCTCTAAAACCTGTTCCTCTTCTTGATTTCCCTATTTCTGTTCGTGTAGGAGTACTTCTGTTACATTAATCATTCAGGCTAGAAATCTGAATCATTTTCTGTAATTCATTCTCTCTCATAAAATTTCTATGAAAACAATCTCTCTAGCACTCAGCCTTTTTCATTAAACAATTCTAACTCAGACCTTCATGATCAAATTCTCGATTCTACATTCTCCATTGTCCAATTCATCTTGCACACCACTGCCAGATTAAGTCTTCAAAAGCCCAGCTCTGATCACATCATTCCCCTATGCAAACACCTTCAGGGATTCCCCTTTGTCTATTAAAAGAAGTTCAAATAATACTTCTATGATGTCTCAAAAAGAGCTCTGGATTTGGAGTCAAAGGGCCCGAGTTTGATTTCTGACTCATCTATTTACTGTAACAAAATAATTTACTTCATGGGGCCTCAGCTTCCCCATCTGAAAATTAAGGCATTGAAATTAGATGGTTCAGGGGTGGCTAGGTGTCGCAGTGAGTAGAGCATCGGCCCTGGAGTCAAAAGGACCTGAGTTCGGATCTGGCCTCAGACACTTAACACACACAAACAAAAACCTAGCCATGTGACCTTAGGCAAGTTACTTAATCCCAATTGCCCTACAAAAAAAAAAATAGATGGTTCTACCTCTTCTACCTCTAAACCCTATGACCCTTATCTTGGAAATCAAGATGCTTCTCACCCTGGATCCAACCTGTTTCTCTGGCCTTTATCTCCCCACTTCCATTTGGGCACCCTACCTTGCACTTCACCCAAACTGTGCTCCTTGACATTTCAGGAACATTATCTGTACATTCTCATTCTTTTGTCTTTTGGCCTACACGATGCTCTATACCCAAAATGCCTTCCTGCCATTTCTGCCACTGAATATTCTAGAAGCCCTTGATCAAAAACCACTTTCTCCTTCTATAACTGACCTCTCCTGATTCTCTTAACCAATCCTTAATTCCTTTGAACTCCTAAAGCACTTTATATATCTTTTAAGTACTTTTATATTATATTAGGCTTTATATTTATTTGCATGGGTTGCATATTCATCCTTTCCTCCACTGGGAGATTTTCCTCCTGCCCATATCACTTACTAGACTATAAGCTTCTTATATCATATTGTTAGAGCCAGATGGAACCTTAGAGGTAACTGAGCTCAAGCCTCTTGTTTTACAGTTGAGGAAACTGAGTCCCAGAAAGGCTAAGTGACTTGCCCAGGGTTGCAGGATACAAACCTAAGTCTTCTTTACTGCATATCTAGTATTCTATCTGTTGTACATTGCTACCTCGGCTATCATTTATCTTATAACCCCCTCAGCATTTAGGAGAGTGTTTTGTGAACAGTAGGTGCACAGGAAATATTTGATGAATAGTTTGACTTTTATTGAATCAAAATCACCTGTGGGTTCTGAACACCAGAACTTAAGCAGATAGGAATCTATTTATGTTATGTTCAAAGAAGATGAAAGCAAGTCCAAAACTGTGAGATTGTAAAGCTAAAAAAATGGATCAATGGATATTTACAGTATTGATATATTGACAGTATTGACCCAAGCAACCCCAGAACATTTGGGGAGTTGACCTTTGCCGTTCATTGGGGAAGGCATTTCTATTGGCTTGGGAGTCAAAGGGAAGGGCCTACATCATTATGTTCCTTGTTTGTGTGCCTAGATTTAGAAATGCTGGAGAAGCTGGATAAGCAATCAAAGAATGTGTTTGTGATTTTGCTCCCTATGAGCCATAGGAATCAAGCACAAAAGCTGCTTTCTGGGCTGGCAGATTTATTGTGTTTATTTAGGGCAGCCTAGATTCCAATGCAAAAATAACCTGCCATTGGAGTTCTGTTGCTGACCTAGGGATGGAGAATTCCACAGCAACTGGTAGCTTAATTATGTGATTCTCAAGCATTTTAAAATGAATTCACCAAGATCTCAGCATGGCACAAAAAGAAGCAGGTAGTATCCTTATATCTTTAAGGCTGGAGAAACAATCAGCATATAGTCCCAGAAGTTAATATGATTGGAATGGAATGGAAAATCTTCTATTAGGCACTCAACTGTGTGGCTTTCAAACACTCTGCTAAGCTCTGGGGATACAAATAGAAAATTGAGACAGTTCTTACTCTCAGGGAGCTCACATTGTAATTTGGGGTGGGGAAGTGGAACACATATAGTTTATGATGATCTTCAGTTTGTGGTAGGGAGAAAAACTTAGTGCTTAGGCAGGAGAAGTAGCTGGGCAGATAGTAAGGAAGCTGAGGCGTAATAGTAGGTCGAATGGTCTCCTTCAAGAGGACATTGGAATGGAACTGTGGGAACCCCCCCATCAGAAATTGGTATGAATCAGCATCTAGAGACTGTGAACATCTAGTGGGACAGGACAATGAGGGTCAATTGTGTTTGTTTTTTTAATTAGTTAGTTTAAAAATTATTTTTTTCAATGAACAGAAATCTATTTTCTTTCTCCCAACTTCCTCTATTGGAAAAACAAAAACAAGCCCATGGTAACAAATAGACATAGTAAAAACAAATTCCCACCTTGTCCATGTTTAAAAAAAAACACTTATTAACACACTGAATCTGTCATATCTGTCAGAAGGTGGGTCCTATTCTTCACCAGTCCTCAGTAATCAGGGATGGTCATTGTGTTGATCACAATTCATAAGTTCTTCAAAGTCAGTATTGTTAATGATCTGCTCATTCACTCTGTATCAGTTCATACAAGTCTTTCCAGACTTCTCTGAAACCATCCCTTTTAGCTTGTTTTAGAGATGACAGTATTTCATTACATCCATATGCCACAATTTGTTCAGCTATTCCATAATTGATTGGCATCCCTTTGGTTTCTAGCTCTATGCCACTACAAAAAGAGCTACTAAAAATACTTTTGAGCATATGGGTCCTTTTCTGGGATGAATGAATAAAAGAAAAATTCATTAGACTTCACTTTGTACCAGGCAACTGAGCATATAAATATAAAAGTGAAGACAATTTCTATCTTAATGGAGGGCTTCAGGGAGGGATGCTTTGGTCCCCAAAGTTACAGGGATGAAGTGGCTAGGGAACATCGTAGTTATTCCTAAATAGACTTAGTAGTTGGTAACATCAACTGCTTTCTTTCTCTTTCTTCACAATCCTGTTCAGCACATTCCCTCCTTGAAGCTTTGCCTTATTTATTTCATCTGGCTGGCCCCATTCCTTTATTCAGTCAGTCAATAAACATTTATGAAGCGCTTATTAATCTGATTTATAGGGAGATTTAATGTCCTTATGTTTTAGTGGTCTTCCTTTTTTTCTGACTGTATGCTATGTCACCCCATGTAGACTATAATATCTTTTAGAGCAGGGATCTATAAACAGACTATTCCTTCTGGTCAGTAAATACTCTTATATACCTACTTTTGTTTTTTAAGATGCTTGCTTCAGACTCAGCAGGCCTTCAGAATAGAGGTTGTCTTCAGTAAAGAAATCCAGTCAAGGTCAACAGAAGACAAGGGAACTTAGCTGAACAATCCCTTTTTATTGGTAATATTTACTTTTGGGATTAGGAAGATGTATTTCCCCTCCCAGGCAAGCTGGGTTGTCGCCACTAAAAAATATGAACAAGTAACAATGTCAAATGGAAAACATAGATGTAAAACATAACATCATATCTTTGAACTTGTGCCCCCTAGGGAGTGTTACTGGAGATATTTCAGGGCAATTGATTGTTCCTCTTAGGTCTTGGAGAAAAACTCTAAGACCTCTTCCAAATTGCAATCGAAAACTTCCTTTAAATTCCAGTAGTTTCTTCTTGTCTATAAGTCTTTGTTTTACCTTGTTTGAGGAGACATACAGAGTGTCTCCTCCTTCAAACTCATCTCACTCAGCCTATAGCATCATAGATTTACAGCTAGAAGGGAATTTAAGGCCACTTCATCCAATCCTCTCACTTTACAGTGAGGAAATAGGCCTAGAGAGGTTAGGTCACTTGACCCACATGATATAGTGTTAAGTAGCTCTGGCTGGGACTCCAGTTGCAGGTTTCTTTCCATTTCAAAAGTTATCAATCTTCAGTCAATCAATCAGCAAGCATTTATTAAATTCTGATTGTATACTGGTCACTGTGTTCAGTTCTGAGAATACAAACACAAAATGGTATAGCCCCAGACTTTAAGGAGTTTATATTCTATCTAAATGTTCCACAGGAGATTTGTTTGGGTGGTCACACAGTACAGGGAAAAGGAACAATGTGTAATGAAGGTTAGAAAGATAGGTTGGGATCAAATTGTGAAGTGCTTTTAAGGCCAAACAGAGGAGTTCATATTTTATCCCAAAGCCACTGAAATGTATTGATTTGGCGGGGGTGACATGGCTGGTCCTACACTTAACGAAAATCACTTTGGTACCTGTGTGGCAGATGAATTGGAGTAGAGAAAGATTTAAGGAAGGGAGAATCAATTAAAAGGTCATAGCAGGCCAGCCAGGGGCCATGAGGGCCTGAATGAGGTCCAAGAAAGAAGTGAAAAGGGGGAAGATTTAAAAAATGTCCATAAAGTTGAAACAAGATTTAGCGATGAATTTCTAGTGTATAGCAAAATGCCTGTCCATATAGAAAGCACTTAATAAATTGTTGACTTAATGACTGACTGGATATGTGGAGTGAATGAGAGTGGAAATCAGAAGGATGGTGTGCCTGAGTCATAAATAGGGAAATTCGGAAGAGAAATGACTTGTATTTTGGACATGTTGAGTTTGAGATGCCTATGTGACAATAAACATTTGATGATGTAAACCTGAACCTCAGGAGGGAAACTAAGCCTAGATATATAGTCTGTATTCATTTGCTTAAAGATAGTAATTAAACACTTGGGAGCTATATGGGAAGTGTAGAGAAAGAAGGAAAGAGGGTCCAGGACTGAGCTTTGGGGTGCTCCCACAGTTAGGCAACATGATATGGGTGATGATGACCCAGCATAGGACAGAAGTCAGATAAAGGAATGAGAAGAGAGGAAGGTCATCAGTAATGCCAAATGCTGCAGAGGCCAAGAAGGATGGGCACTGAAAAGAGATCCTTAGTAACTGGAGAAAGCAGTAGCAGCTGAATAATGAAGTCAGAATCACAGGGCAAGGACTGAGAGGTGAATGAAAGGAGAGGAAGTGGAGGCGATGAATGTAGAGGATTTCTAGGAATTTGGTTAAGCAAAGGAGGAGAGAGAGGAAAATGGTAGGGGATCACAGGGCTCAGTGAATATTTTTTAAGGAGGAGGGACCTGGAGAATTTTTAGGCAGCAGGGAAGAAACCTGCTGTTATATAAGGAGAGACTGATAATTATCAAGAGGAAGATGTAATTGAGGGGCTCTTTGCTGGAGATAATCAGTGGGAATGGACTCAAGGGCATATAAGGAGGTTATCCTTGGTGAGAAGTTAGGCCATCTCATTTTCCGAGACTGGAGTAAAAGAAAACAAAAGTGGAGAGAAGTGAATAGGTTTTAGAATTCAGCAGATAGTAAAGAAGAAAAAAAGGAGCTCAAAAAGGAGAAAATAGCCTCTATTTTCTCAGTAAATTGTGAGGCAAATGTCTTCAGCTGAGAAGGTGGTGGAGGTGGTTTGAGGTGAGGGATGCAAATTTGGAACAGCTTCTGTGGGGAGTGGACTGGAGAACCAATTAGAGAGGACAAGTATGGCCTCATTTAAATTGGTGGCAGACCCAGCAAGCTCCATTTCAAGACTTCATCGTGCTCCATTCAGCAGCATGTTGGTAGCAGTGGAGGTGGAAGCTGGTGGGAGTAATCCAGAGTTAAGGTTGGGCAAGTCGTAAGCAGAGATAAGAGAAGGGGGTAAGATATTTGAGAGCAGAGGGCAGTGTTGAACTAATTCACTTTAGGATTGAAACTAGAAAGTGAGCAAAGTGAAATTGAGGAGACTGATGGTCTGAGAAAATATGCAAGAGAGGAAGGATTGGCAGCATCACTGAGGACAAAATAGGTTTTGGAAGGCGAGTCATAGGGAAAGATGGAATGATATGTAACTCTAAGTCCCTTGCTGAGTAGACTTGGACACTCAGACCATTCAGGTTTTCATTTTCTGTAAATGATCACACTTTTGTTCTCTGGAGTCCCCAGCACCAGGATCTGGCAGTCCTTCCCAATGCCTTTTCCAAATGACCTTTGAAATCACTTGCCAGTGGGGCAGTGCCAGGAAAGGTCCAGGAGCTAATTACTTTCCATGCTTTCTTGGCAAGTAACCGTAGAGGAACAGGCAGACACCCAGGTAATGGATTGACACCAAACTGCAGGAAGTTCCTGTAACAATATTCAACTGTCTTATTATTTTGTCTTTAATTGCTAACTGGCTGTGTGACCTTGGCCAGGTCCCTTATCCTTTGGAATTAATTTTCCTTAACGGTAACAGGAGATAGGGTAGATGAACCCTAAGGTCCTTGTATCCTTTAATAGCCTAGAATCCCAAGGTTTCTATAACTGCAGTGTCAATTCAAAAATATTAGGTTGGGAACTGACCAATCCAAACCAATTAGCTGGAAAATCTCAGCTTCTTCTTTGAAGTCTTTAATAGTATGTAAACAAACAGGTTCTTTACTTGTTCACCTTCAATTTCCCTTAGGCGTGCAAACAAATTGCTGTTTTCTAGTCCACCTCCCCCCCCTCCCCTTAGCAGTAGATGGGATTGTCTATGCTATTGGTGCAAGACCATCTTATTGAGAAAATGAGGCTGTACAAGGATTTCTTTGGTAGTTTGTTGTTGTTGCCATCATAACCACAAAAAGGAAGCTAACTGGAAAGATTGCAAGATAAATCGGTGCACTTATTTTCACCTTTTTATTATTTCTGGTGAGTACACCTGGGACCTTGCTAACATACTGCCCTGAGAGCTTGTTATAGGCTCAATGCACCTGGATACATGTGAGATCTCATGCTAATGAGAGAGACCCTTTTACTCCTCCTGCTTATTTAATTGAAAGGACTGGGAATCTAGTGATTCTTTCCACAGACACTGCTTGGGAATTGCCCAGCCCTTGGCTCACCTCACCTTTGTTTGAGTCAGTCACTGGGTCTTTTTGTTATCTTCCTGTACCCCATCCATTTCTCTCTCTCCATTCTCTGCTTCATTCCATGAGTGTTAAAGCTGCCTAAGAGCACTTTCCTATTTTCCTTTCCCCCAATCCCTATGTTATCCTCTCACTTCTATAAGCATCACATATGTATTTTCCAAGTTGTCTCCCCCATCAGAATATGAGTTCTTTGAGAGTAAGGGACCATGTTTTTGCCTTTCTTTGTATCTTGCTCCCTTAGCACTGCCCTAGGCAGCAAGTGCTGATTAAATGCTCATTAACTGACTTACAGGATAAACGACTTGACCAGGGTAATTTGACCAGTGTATGTCAGAAACTGGATCTGAATCCAGGTCTTCCTAACTGTGAGGGCAGCTTTCTATTCATTATACCATACTGCCTCTAACGTTCAATGTTAAAAGGTGAGAATTATCTTTCAAGAGAAGACGAATGGAGCTAGTATCTTCTCAATGTGGACAATCCCTACATTAGTACAAATTACAACCTCCCCTGGCCTTCTCAGCCTGTCTAATCTTTTCATAAATTTTTCCATAGAACATATACCCATTTTGATGTAGACATCTCTCTGATCTTTTTAATATTTAAAAAAGTATTTTAAAAATATTTTTAATATTTTGTGCAGCACTGGCAATGGTCCAATGTCTTTCAGTGTTATTTCTTGTTCACGAAACATAAAAGGCCCACCTTTCTTTTCTGGTGAAATTATTGGTGAGCTTTTAATGCCAAATCCTGCATACATGTCATTATGGGTAGTATGATTTGATTGACTTACATGCACTATTCAATGAACATTTCTCTCTCTCTCTCTCTCTCTCTCTCTCTCTCTCTCTCTCTCTCTCTCTCTCTCTGCTTTTTGTTTTTAGAGGGGTAGGGCAGGGCAATTGGGGTTAAGTGACTTGCCCAAGGTCACACAGTTAGTAAGTGTTAAGTGTCTGAAGCCAGATTTGAACTCGGGTCCTCCTGACTCCAGGACTCTATTCACTGTGCCACCTAGCTGCCCCCTCAGTGAACATTTCTTAAACAGATACTATATACTGTCCTAGGCCTGGGGAACATAAACATAAAAACAAGTGCTGGTCCTTGCTTTCAGGGAGCTTATATTTCTTTTGAGGACAAGAAACACACCAGTAAGGATAATCCAGGGACAAAGGAGAAACTGATGCAAAGTACCCTAGGAAAATTTGAGAAGGACCATTAGCAGGGAAAATGGGAAAGCTTCACCAGGGAGATAACTTACAAGGTAAGCTTAAAAGGGAGAGAAGGCTTTTCTGATATGTAGAAATGTGAGGGAAGATTTATACATGGCTGCAGGCTCAAGCCTAGCTAAGAGTGAAGGTTGTGGTGTCAACAAGAACAGCCAGTTTGGGAAGAGGGGCTGGGTTTTTTTGGGGAGGGTCAGGGGAAGGCAAGAATATGAATTGGGTTTTATGTAATCTGAGTTTCAGGTGTTGTTAGGAAATCTACATGATATCTAGCAGGAAGTTCAAATTGTAGAACTAGAATTGAAGTGAGAGATAAGTGATTTGCATAGAGGTGAGCAGATAAGATCACTGGGTGAGAGAAGAGAGGAAAATCCAGTCCAAAACCTTGGAGAATACCCAGACTTAAGGTATGGGAGGAGGACAATTAAACAGGGAAGTAGAGAATTGGGCAAAGAGGTCAATAGAGAGACAAGGAGATAAGTGTAAGAGTAGGCAAAGAACAGTGGATTGAGGGGTGGTGGTGTGAATAGTGTCCAGCACTTTAGAAATGGTGAGGAGGATGAGGGCTGAGGAATAGACTTTGGATTTTACAATGTAAGTTGTTCCTGATGAAGTCTGAGTGTGTGAGAAAGGTTTCTGTAGAGGTACATGGCAAGCTACTGAAAAGAAAATGAGGATGTGGAGGCAGGGAGTAAAGAAATAATGTTTCTAGGAGTTTAAAAATAGAAGAGGTAGATAAGAGAGGTTGAGGGAATGATAGAGTCAAGGGCAAGATTTTTTCAGGATAGGGGAGACTTGAATATATTCATGGGGCAGCTAGGTGGTCCAGTGGAGAGAGTGCTGGGCATGGAGTCTGGAAGACTCCTCTTCCTGAGTTCAAGACTAGCCTCATACACGTCCTAGCTGTGTGACCGTGGTCAAGTCACTTAACCCAGATTGTCTTAATTTCCTCATTTGTGAAATGAGCTGGAAAAGGAAATGGCAAACTGAAGAGGTTACCTATAAAGAGAGTTAGGGTTGCTCTGGAGACCCCAAAATACCAACATGCCAGGTCCTGCCAAATGAATTCGACTCAAGTCTTCTCTCAGCCAAAGAAAAGTAAAGTTTATTAAAAGTTCACTTGCATTAGACACAGAGTAAGTCTGTGCTAGGTCATTCTATGGAGCTCTCACTATTTCATGGTGCTCTCCCACATGGCATTCTATCCTGCTCTCACAAACATGAAGACACCATGGGGTCTTATAAACAGAAGGTTGTGGGAGGAATCTAGGGGTGGTCTAGAGGAGGAGTTTGGGGAGGGTCTTCAGGAAGAGTTAATGAGGTCAATGAGTGATTAAGGGTGGGAAGTAGCTGGAGGCTACCTGGAGACTACAGACAACTGGTGGGTTAGGCCAGTTCAAAGGTGGATTGACACTTTGATTGGGAAGTCTAGTCACAGAGGGTGGGAAGTCTAGTCACAGAGGGTAGGAAGTCTAGTAACAGAGGCTTGGGCTCATCCACAGTGTAAGGCTTATAGCCTCATGCAAATGCCTGATCAAATGGGATGATTTAATCAAGAGTCCAGGGGAGGTTCCCAGAGCCTGTACCTCAAGGACTCAAGGAGAGCTTGAGGGGGCTCCCAGAGCCCATACCTCATCAAAATCATTCCAGTATCTTTGTGAAGTAATCTCCAAATGGGATCATGAAGAGTTGGACACAACTGGAACAACTGACTGAATAACAAAATGTGCTTGTGGGCAGAAGGGAAGGTAGTAGTAGATAAAGGGAAATTGAAGGGGGGGGGGAGGAGAAGGGAGGTTTAATGAAAGAAAGAAAAGGTTGAAATAGTTGTGGAGAGTTTGAGTCCATCAGAGACAAACATGTGTCTCTGCTTAGCCTTTTGAGTCATTTCCACCTTAAAGACCAAGAAAACTTTAGGAACATAAAATCATAGTTTTAGAACTGGAAGAGAAAAAAGATCATATTGATGATATTTTCCAGAGATGGCTATAAATCATTCTGATCTAGATGCCTCTAAAAGCAATCAGTGATGTAGGATTATAGCTCAGGAGAGAGACAAAGGAATGTTATAGGAAACTTGGGAATCATTTTCAATACCCAACCAATTTCATTTAGAAATTCTCACAGAATGATCTGGCTTAAATCACAAGCCGGGTTTTCTACAAGTCTATTTTTTCCCATTCTTTGATTTTTTTTTTAACATGATATTTTATTGGGAGCCAAGATGGTAGAATGGAAGCATTAACTTTTGTAACCTCCTCTGAATCCTGTCACTAAACTTTTTTTTTGCTTTTTGGAGGGCAATTGGGGTTAAGTAACTTGCCCAAGGTCACACGGCTAGGTTTTTGTTTGTGTGTGTTAAGTGCCTGAGGCCAGATCCAAACTCAGGTCCTTCTCACTCCAGGGCTGGTGCTCTACTCACTATGCCACCTAGCCGCCCCAGTCACTAAACTTTAAAAAGTGTATCTGAGTGGATTTTGGAGTGACAGAATCCACTGGGAGACTGTGGCAGAATCCAGGCCAGGGAAGTGCCCACGTAGGTCTGGGCAGGGAGCACAGAGCATGCAGGGGCTGCACCAGTACAGAACAGAGAGCAGAATACTGCTGAGTGAGAAGGAGCCCCAGCCAGCAAGCTCACTGGCCCCAAGGCTGATTCATAGCCATCATACCAGCATCTCACCACAGGACAGGAGGATCCATCTGAGCTGGGTAAGAGAAAACACAGGGTCCACAGCAGAGACAGTAGCTTCTCCTGGGGCTATCAGCCCCCAGCCTGGAAATTTAAAAAATCACCTACCTGATTTTTCAGAGGCCAGGATGGCAAAGTAAACTCTAGCTGCTCTGATTCCCCCTCCCTGACCTTGAAAACCCAGAGATAAATGTCCCACCCAGAGTAAAATACTGAAATAGGAGAAATAACCTTAGGCTTAGGAGAAAAGGTATAACTGAAGCAGTAAGGAGTCTGAAGTGAAGGGCCAGAGGGGTCCCAACAACCCCTACCCCAGCAGGAGATCCAGAAGCCTAGGGTGGTGGAGCCAGCAAGCACTAACAACACAAACACAGGTGGGCCCTAGCACCACCAGGGGAATCTACAGTCACCAGCTCTGCTGGCTGCCAGCTGCTGAGCCTGCCTGAGCTGTAGCCCAGGGGCATAAAGGCAGAAATATGAAGCTGCCAGACTACCTCTCCCCTACAGATTACTCTGTGAGCCTAAGGGTAATGCTGGGTAAACACTGAGACTCCTGGCCTTGGCCTCAATCTAGACACCCAGAGGCTACAGCACACAAAGCCAACAACCAGGCACCTAGCTCCCAGCCTAAGAAGCTTGGGTCAGAGCCCTCTGTACCCCAGGAGCAGAAATACACTTTAAAGGACAGAAAATAGGCAATTACAATGGGCTGGAAGCAACTTGCAAAGGCAAGACCAGAGACAATAGAATCCTATTATTCTGAACCAGAAGAATCACTTTCAGGAGACACCATGGACTCTGTGTTCACACCTAAGAACACAGATGGAAATAGGAACTGGTCTCAAGCCCAAAAAGCGTTCTTGGAGGAGCGCAAGAAAGATTTTAAAAGACAAATTAGAGAAGTAGAAGATAAATTTAAATTTACAGTGACCAAATTGGAAAAAAGTCTCACTGAAGAAAACAAATCCTTAAAAAGTAAAATTTGTGAACTAACTAGAGAAAATACCTTCCTAAAAAAGGACCTTCAAAAACTAACCAAAAAAAAAATAATTCACTAAAAATTAGAATCAGTCAAATTGAAGCTCAGGACTCTATGATGCACCAACAGTCAATCAAACAAAACATTAAGATTGAAAAATTAGAAGAAAGTGCAAAATATCTCACTGGAAAAACAACTGACCTGGAGAACAGATCCAGGAAAGATAACTTAAGAATTTTTGGTCTACCAGGAAGCCTTGATGAAAAAAGGAGCCTGGACAACATCCTCCAAGACATTGTCAAAGAAAACTGTCCTGAAGTCCTAGAATCAGAAGGTAAAATAGTTATCGAAAGGATTCACCATTATCCTCCTGAAAGAGATTCCAAATTGAAAACTCCAAGAAATATAGTAGCCAAAATTCCAGAATTACAAGATTAAGGAGAAGCTAAGAGAGGCAGGCCAGTACAGAGTGGCTCACAGAGGCCTGATCAATGAGGGGGCAAAGTCGTCTCACCAACCACAAGGGTCACTACTAGGCCTATCACCAAAGGCCTGGGACTGGAAAGAGCAAGGTAAGAATCAAATGCAGGGCCCTTGTCAAGGACAGCAAATACTCCTGGGACTCCATAGCCAAGAAATTCAATAAGCCCCTATTAGGACCTCCAAGGACCAGGATGGCACAGTGAATCCTGGCTTCTCCACCCCCCCCCCCAGAAAACATTTGATTTTAAAACTTTGAATTCCAGATTCATTCCCTTCCTCCCTTGTACCCCACCCTTACTGGGAAGATAAGCAATTCACTATATGTTGTACATGTGTAATTATGTAAAACATTACCATAGTAGATATATTGTAGAAGACTGACTATATTTCCCCTCCCTCCTATTCCAACTCCCACCTGGTCCACTCCCCACTTTGATCCTGTCCCTTCTCAAAAGTGGGTGCTTCCAACTTCCCTCCCCCCCAGCCTGCCCTCCCTTCCATCATTTCCCCCACATGCCTCTCCCCCCCACTCTCCTGTAGGGTGAGATATCCCATTTAGTATGTATGTCATTCTCTCCCTAAGTCAAATTCAATGAGAATAAGGTTTTGTCTTTTTGCCTTCCTGTTCTTCCCCTCCCCTGCAACCACTTTCCCTTGCCTCTTCTACATGAGATAGTTTACCCTATTCTGTCTCTCCCCATCTCCTCTCATTATGTTCCTCTCTCATCTCTCAATCTCACCCCTTAAATATCATCCCTTTCCATTAAATTCGACCTGTGCCCTCTATCTATACCTGTAAACATATATACACACATTCACATATGTATTCATATGCCCATATATCCTTCAGCTATTTTCATACTGAGAAAGGTTTCATCAGTTACAGTTATCATTTTTCCATGTAGGAGTATAAACAGTTCAAGTTTGATAAGTTCCTTATGTTTTATTTTCTCTGTTTACTTTCTCAAGCATCTCTTGCTTCTTGTGTCTGAATGTCAAATTTTCTATTCAACTCTGGTTTTTTCCTCAAGAATGCTTGAAAGTCCTCTATTCCACTGAATGACCATATTTTTCCCTGAAACATGATACTCAGTTTTGCTGGGTAGGTGATCCTTGGTTTTAATCCCAGCTCCTTTGCCCTCCAGAATATCATATTCCATGCCCTTCAGTCCCTCAGGGTAGAAGCTGCCAGATCCTGCGCTATCCTGATTGTGTTTCCACAATATTCAAATTGTTTCTTCCTGGCTGCTTATAATATTCTCTCCTTGATCTGGGAATTCTGGAACCTGGCTACAATATTCCTAGGAGTTTTCTTGTTGAGATCTTTTTAAGGAGGTTATTGGTGGATTCTTTCAACCTCTATTTTGTCCTCTGGATCTAAAATATCAGGGAAATTTTCCTTGAGAATTTCTTGAAGGATGATTTCTAGATTCTTTCTTTGATCATGGTTTTCAGGTAGTCCAATAATTTTTAGATTATCTCTCCTCCCAGGTCAGTGGTTTTTCCCATGAGGTATTTCACATTGCCTTCTACTCTTTCATTTCTTTGGATTTGTTTACAGCATCTTGATTTCTCATAAAGTCACTAGCTTCCATTTGCTCCAGTCTAATTCTGAAGGAATGATTCTCCTCAATGAGCTTTTGAGATTCTTTTTCCATCTGGCATATTTGGCTTTTTAAGGCATTCTTCTCCTCATTGCCTTTTTGAGCCTCTTTTGCCATTTGGGTTAGTCTATTTTTTAAGGTGTTATTTTCCTCAGTCAGGCTGTTGACTCTCATTTCATGCTTTTCTTGCATCTTTCTCATTTCTCTTCCCAAAATTTCCCCCACTTCTCTTATCTGTTTCTTAAGGTCCTCTATGGCCTGTAAGCAGCTCATATTTTTATTTGGGGCTTTTGGTGCAGGAGTTCTGACCTCACAGTCCTCCTATTCCATGCTTTGATCCTCTTTGCCCCCAAAATAGGAGTCTAATGTTGCACTTTTCTGTTTATTTTGTTTCCTTTGCCTAGGCATGTTGCCACTCAATTACTTGATTTTTGGGCTTGTTGCCACAGTAGGACTCTGCCACCAGCCAGGGGAGCTTCCCTCCCAAACATTGGGGTTTTCTCAACTGCCAGAGGTATAAGTTGGGTTGCCTCTCTGAAGCCTCCAAACACTCTGGCAAGCTGGTCACATACCCCAAGACCTCCACCCCAGAACGCAATCCAAATCCAAGAAGGGTAAAGCAAGAGCAATTACCCCCCTAGACTGATCACTGGATCCCCCTACAGTTCACAGGCCAGGAGCTTAAGCTGCAATGTGGCAATGTGGCACAAGCTGGGCCAGCTCCTCAGGGGCTGCTTGCCCCCAGGGGAAGAAGCTGACGCACTCTCCCAACTACCAAAGTCCATAGGGCACTGACCTCTCGCTTTGTAGTTGGCATGTATGTGTTGGCAATTCTGGAAACACCACAGTTGCTGGTGTTCTGGAGTCCCTCCAGCCAGCTGCTGGTCCAGCCACCCTGGGGCTAAAAGCTCATGTAGTCCTGGGCTCCGCTCCCAGGAGTTGACTTTCAGTTGACTTATAACCCTGCATTGCTGAGAAAGTCCAGTCTATCAAAGTTGGTCATCACACATACATTGTGTCTGTAATTGTATACAGATTTATTCTGGTTCTGCTCTTCTCACTCAGCATCAGTTTGTATAAGCCTCCCCCAGGTAAATATGAAGTCCATCTGCTCCTCATTTCTTATAGTACAATAGTATTCCATTATATTCATATGCCACAACTTGTTCAGTCACCCCTCAATTGATGGATACCCCCTTAATTTCCAATTCTTTGCCACCACAAAAAGAGCTGCTATAAATATTTTTGTTCATATGGGTCTTCCTCCCACTTCTATGATCTCTTTGGGATACAACCTTAGAAGTGGTATTGCTGGGACAAAGGGTATGAAATTACTTATAGCCTTTGGGCATAACAAATTGTTCTCCAGAATGGTTGGATCAGTTCACAACTCCACCAGCAAAGCATTAGTGTTCCAATTTTTCCACATCCTCTCCAGCATTCATCATTTTCCTGTTGTTGGTTTTTTTTTTTTCATCTTAGCCAATCTGACGGGTGAGATGTGGTACCTCAGTGTTGTTTTGATTTGCATTTCTTTAATCAATAGTGATTTGTAACATTTTTTCATATGCTTATAGATATCTTTAATTTCTTCCTCTGAAAACTGCCTGTTCATATCCTTTGACCATTTATCAATTGGGGAATGACTTGTATTCTTATAGATTTGACTCAATTCTTTGTATATTTTAGAAATGAGGCCTTTATCAGAGACATTGGTTGTAAAAATTCTTTCCCAGTTTTCCACTTCCCTCCTAATCTTGGTTACATTGGCTTTATTTGTACAGAAGCTTTTCAATTTAATGTAATCAAAATTACCCATTTTGTATTTTATAATGCTCTCTAACTCTTGTTTGGTCATAAAGTCTTCCCCCCTCCACAAATTTGACAGGTAAACTATTCCTTGCTTTCCCAGATTGTTTATGGTATCATCCTTTATACCTAGATCATGCATCCATTTAGACTTGATTTTGGTATATGGTATAGTATGGCAGTTTCTGCCATACTATATTCCAGTTTTCCCAGAAGTTTTTGTCAAATAGTGAGTTCTTATCCCAAAAGCAGAGGTCTTTGGGTTTATCAAACAGTAGAGTACTATAGTCATTGACTTCTGTGTCTCGTGTGCCTAATATATTCCACTTATCTACTACTCTATTCCTCAGCCAGTGCCAAGTAGTTTTGATGACTGCTGCTTTATAATATATATTAAAATCTTGTATAGCTAGTCCACCTTCCCTAGTATTTTTTTCATTAATTCCCTTGATATTTTGCATTTTTGTTTTTCCAGATGAATTTTGTTACCATTTTTTCTAGCTCTATAAAATAATTTTTTTTTGGTATATTGATTGGTATGGCACTAAATAGGTAATTTAATTTAGGTAAAATTGTCATTTTTATTATATTAGCTTAATTTAGCCAAAAGCAGCTGATGTTTTTCCAATTAATTAGATCTGACGCTAGTTGTGTGAAAAGTGTTTTGTAGTTATGTTTATATGGGTCCTGGGTTTGTTTTGGCAGGTAGATTCCCAAATATTTTATAATGTCTACAGTAACTTTAAAGGAAATTTCTTTTTCTATCTCTTGCTATTGGATATATTATTCTATATATAGAAATATATAGGAATGACGAGAATTTATGTGGGTTTATTTTATATCCTGCAACTTTGCCAAATTTATTTATTGTCTCAAGTACTTTTTTACTTGATTCTCTAGGATTCTCTAAGCAGATCATCATATCATCTGCAGAGTAAAAGCTTAGTCTCTTCTTTGCCTAATTTGGTTCCTTTGATTTTTTTTTTCTTTTCTAATTACTACTGCTAACATTTCTAGTACCAAATTTAATAAAGAGAGGTGATAATGGACATCCTTGTTTCACCCCTGATCTTATTGGAAATGCTTCTAGTTTTTCCCCATTACATATTATACTTGCTGATAGTTTTAGATAAATACTACTTATTATTTTAAGGAAGACTCCATTTATTCCTATACTTTCTGGTGTTTTTAATAGGAATGGGTATTATATTTTGTCAAAAGCCTTTTCTGCATCTATTGAGATAATCATATTTTTTTGCTAATTTTGTTGTTTATAGGATCAATTATACTGATGGTTTTCCTAATATTAAACTATCCTTGCATTCCTGCAATGAATCCCACCTGATCAAAGTGCATTATTCTTGTGATAAGTTGCTGTAGTCTTTTTGCTAATATTTTATTTAAAATTTTTGCATCTATATTCATGAGGGAAATTGGTCTATAATTTCCTTTCTCCATTTTGTCTCTTTCTGATTTAGGTATCAGTACCATGTTTGTGTCATAAAAAGAACTCCTCCTTCTTCAAATTTCCCAAATATTTTGTAAACTATTGGAATCAATTATTCTTTAAATGTTTAATAGAATTTGCTAGTAAATCCATCTGGCCTTAGAGATTTTTTTATATGGAGTTCATTGATAGCTTGTTCAATTTCTTTTTTTTGATGTGGTTAAGTAATTTACTTCCTCCTCAGTTAATGTAGGCAATTTATATTTTTGTAAATACTCATCCATTTCAATAAGACTGTCAAATTTATGTGCATAAAATTGGGCAAAATAATTCCTAATTATTGTTTTAATTCCCTCTTCATTGGAGGTAGATTCACCATTTTCATTTTTGATACTCATAATTTGATTTTCTTCTTTCTTTTTTATCATCTTGACTAAAGTTCTATCAATTTCATTGTTTTTAATAAGAGCAGCTCTTAGTTTTATTTATTAATTCAATAGTTTTCTTAATTTCAGTTTTATTAATCTCTCCTTTGGTTTTCAGTATTTCTAATTTAGTATTTAATTGGGGATTTTCAATTCATTCTTTTTCTAGCTTTTTCAGTTGCATCCCTATTTATTGATCCCCATTTTCTCTATTTTATTCATGTGTGCATTCAGGGATATAAAACTTCCCCTAAGAACTGCTTTTATTGCATCCCACAAGTTTTGGTATGTTATCTCATTATTGCCATTCTCTTGAATGAAGTTACTGATTGTTTCTATAATTTCTTGTTTGACCCACTCATTCTTTAGGATTAAATTGTTTAGTTTCCAGTTAGTGTTTAGTCTATCTTTTCCATGGCCCTTTATTGCTTATAATTTTTATTACATCATGACCTGAGAATAATGCATTTAATATTTCTGCCTTTCTGTACTGAATTGTGAGGTTTCTATGCCCTAGTCCATGGTCAATTTTTGAGTTATGTGCCATGTACCACTGAGAAGAAGGTATATTTCTTTTTATCCCCATTCAGTTTTCTCCAGAGATCTATCGTATTTAGCTCCTCTAAAATTCTGTTCATCTTCTTAACTTCTTTCTTATTTATTTTGAGGTTAGATTTATCAAGTCCAGAGAGGGGGAGATTGAGGTCCCCTACTAGTATAGTTTTGCTATCTATTTCTTCCTCTAATTCCCTTAACTACTCCTCTAGGAATCTGGACGCCATACCACTTGGTACATATATGTTAAGTAATGATATTGCTTCATTCTCTGTGGTGCTTTTTTAGCAGGATATAGTTTCCTTCTTTATCTCTTTTAATTAGATCTATTTTTACTTTTGATTTATCTGACATAAGGATTGCTACCCCCTGATTTTTTTTTTTAGCTGAGGCATCATATATTCTATTACAGCCTTTTATCTTCATCCTGTGCATATCCCCTTGTTTCAAATGTGTTTCTTTTTTTTTTTTTTTGGAGGGCAATTGGGGTTAAGTAACTTGCCCAAGGTCACACGGCTAGGTTTTTGTTTGTGTGTGCGTTAAGTGTCTGAGGTTGGAACCGAACTCAGGTCCTTCTGGCTCCGGGGCCAACACTCTACTCACTGCGCCACCTAGCCGCCCTCAAATGTGTTTCTTGTAAACAGCATATTGTAGGATTATGGTTTTTAATCCATTCTGCTATCCACCTCCATTTTCTGGGAGTGTTCATCCCATTTACATTCACAGTTATGATTAATATCTGTTTCTTTCCCTCCATCCTATTCTCTCCTCTGTTTGTTTTTTTCCTTCCTTCTCTTTTCTCCTCCCTAAGAGTTTTCCTTTTGACCACTACTTCCCTTATTATTCCCTCCTTATGCACCTCCCTCCCTTTACCTACCCTTCTCCCTTAGTACTGTTTCCCTCCCTCCTAACAACCCCCTTCCCCCCCTTATCCCTCCTACTGCCTGTAAGGCACAATAGATTTTTATACTTAATGGAGTATGTTATTCCCTGCTTGAACCCAAACCAGTGAAAGCAAATTCCATACAGTGTTCCTTTCCCTCCCTCCTTTCCATCTACTATAAAGAGTTTTTGCAATTTTTTTTACATTAGAATCCTAAATTTTACTGATTATGTTAATCCCTCCTTGAACCAAAACCAATGAGAGTAAAGTTCATATAATGTTCATCTATCTCTCTTCTTTCCCTCTACTATAGTATGTTTTTATGCCTCTTTGTGTGGCATAATTTGCCCTTTTCGGCCTCCTCCTTTCCTTTTCTCCCATTACAATCCCTTTGTACCCCTTATTAATAAGGTTATTTTTATCATCAGACTTGTTCATTTATACCTACATCCTCTATGTATACCCTTTTAAAATGTCATGATACTTATATAAATCTCAATAGTGATGGGTATCAGCTTCCTATATGGGGATGTAAACAGTTTGCTCTTATTGAACCACAAGTTTTGTGTGTGTGTGTGTGTGTGTGTGTGTGTGTGTGTGTGTGTGTGTGTGTTCCTTGTTTACCTTTTTATGTCTCTCTTAAGTCTTATATTTGGAGATCAAATTTTCCATTGAGCTCTGGCTTTTTCATCAGTAAAGTCTGGAAGTCCCTTACTTCATTGAATGACCATCTCCTTGCCCAAAAGATTATGTTCAGTTTTGCTGGGTAGTTGATCCTTGGTTGCAGTCCATATTTTTTATGAAACATCATATTCCAATCCCTCTGATCTTTTAATGTAGAAGTTACTAGGTCCTATGTGATCCTGACTGTAGTTCCACGATATTTCAATTGTTTCTTTCTGGCTGCTTGCAGTATTTTCTCCTTGACCTTATAATTCTGGAATTTGGCTACTATATTTCTTGGAATTTTCAATTTGGGATCTCTTTCAGGAGTCAGGTGAATTATTTTGATAACTATTTTACCCTCTGATTCTAGGACCTCAAGACTGTTTTCTTCGATAATTTCTTGGAAGATCTTGTCCAGGCTGTTTTTTTCATCATGGCTTTCTGGTAGACCAATAATTCTTAGATTATCTCTCCTGAATCTGTTCTCCAGGTCAGTTGTTTTCCCAATGAGATATTTTACATTTTCTTCTATTTTTTTTAATCTTTATGTTTTGTTTGACTGATTTTTGATGTGTCATAGAGTCATTAGCTTCAACTTGACTAATTCTAATTTTTAGTGAATTATTTTCCTCAGTTTTTGAAGCTCCTTTTCCATATGTTCAGATTTCATTCTTAGGGAGGTATTTTCTCCAGTTAGATTTTGAACCTCCCATCCCAATTCATAAAATTTATTTTTTAAGTATTTGTTTTCTTCAGTGAGATTTTTTTTCCATTTTGGTCAATGTAATTTTAAAAGAATTGGTCAATTTATTTTCTGCCTCTTTCATTTGGCTTTTAAAATATTTCTTGAGCTCTTCCAAGAATGCTTTTTGGGCTTGAGACCAGTTCATATTTCCTTCTGTGGTCTTAGGTTTGGGTATAGAGTTGATGATGTCTCCTGAGCTATTCTTCTTGTTCACAATAATAGGATTGAGTCATCTTTGGTTGCTTCTGGCCCATTGTGTTTGCCTATTTCCTGGCTTTTAAACTGGATTTCTGCTTCTGGGGTTGTAGCAGCAAGCACTCTAGCATACCCAGGGTGGCTACTAGGTTCTTAGGTTCTTAGATTGGCTTTTTTTTATTATTATTAAAAAGCAATTGGGGTTAAGTAACTTGCTCAAGGTTACACGGCTAGTCATGATTTATGTGTGGGTGCTCATTTTCTGAGGCCGGTTTCGATCCCGGGTCATCCCAACTCCGTGGCCGGCACTCTTACTCACTGCACCACCTAGCTGCCCCCCCTTTTTTTTGAGCAATTGGGGCTAAGTAACTTGCTCAAGGTTACACGGCTAGTAATTATTTGTGTGTGGGTACTCATTTTCTGAGGCCGTATTCGATCTCGGGTCATCCCAACTCCGAGGCTGGAGCTCTTACTCACTGCACCACCTAGCCGCCCCTAGATCAGCTTTTTTTTTTTTTTAAAGGAAAGCAACTCAAAATGGGTTAACAATCCAATTAATCAAACATCAGAGAATACAAACAGAAATTACAAGCAGACAGACAGATCAGACAGGGCTTCTAACTGTCTGACCATTACATCCGTACCTAGTCAGTTACCAGAGAGGGAAGCATCAACATCTGGGTTTTCAAAGCTGGGGGGCTCAACAGCTGCCCAGAGTCTCATCTGGCCAAATCATACAACTTTTCCCAAAGTGAGCCCCAAAGCAGAACCCCACATCCGGGTATATATAGCCTTTTCATGGGTCAGAGACCATCACAACCCTCATGACCCACTGCCCAATCACAAACTAACACGGTGTGGGCATTCCTGAAAAAACAAACTTCTCTGTACAGGCTCCAGGTGAGACATTCAGCCTATTAGGGGGCAGAGTATATTCTCAAATCAAGAAATGTTCTCAGAGTCACCCAAGCTTATCAAAGGGCCAAGGTACAGAGAAGATCTTCAGATTCTCATCCCCATAACAGGGGTACAGAGGGTTCTAATCTATGCTTCTCAAGCTGGAAGCTAGGGACTTGGTTGTTGACTTTGTGTACTGTAGCCTCTGGGTGTCTAGACTGAGGCCAAGGCTAGGACTCTCAGTGTTTCCCCTGGGTTACCCTGAGGCTCACAGAGTAAGGTGTGCGGGAGGGGTGGTCTGGCCACTTCAGGTTTCCCCCTCTGTGCCCCTGGGCTAGAAGGGGCAGGCTCAGCAGCTGGCAGCTTGCCATGCTGGTGTCTGCAGATTTCCTTGATTGTGCTAAGGCACACCAGGGCTTCTGGTGTTAGGCCTTGCTGCCTCTACCCCCTTGGATTTTGGGATCTCCCACTGGTCAGCTGAGATGGGGTTTGTTGGAAAGCCTCCTGCCCTTCTCTTCAGGCTTGTCACAGCTTTAGTCACCCCCTTCCTCTAGAATTTCCAAGCCTGCCACTGCTTCCACTATTTCAAGATTTTACACCGGGGCAATAATCTCTTGGTTTTCAGGGTCATGGAGGGGGATTAGAGCAGCTAGGGTTTACTCCACCATCTTGGCTCCCAGAAGTTCAGGTAGGTGATTTTTTAAACATCCAGTCTGTGGGCTAATAGCCCAAGGAGAAGCTGCTGTCATTGCTGTGGGCCCTGCACTTTCTCTTACCCACTTCAGACAGATCCTCCATCCCATGGTGAATCTACTGGCCAGGGATTGCTCTCATTCTGCTGTGGTTTGGTCTAAGGTCAGTACTTGTGTAGCCCCCATGTGCTCCCTGCTGCCCCTACCCAGTCCTACATGCACACTTTCCTGGACTGGGAATCTGCCATGCTCTGTCTCCCAATGGATTCTGTCACTTTAAAATCCATTCAGATTCACTTTTTAGAGGTTACTGATGGAATTCCCAGAGGAGCTCAGATGAGTTACTGCTTCCATTCTGCCATCTTGGCTCTGCCCTGTCTAATCTTTTTTTAACCAGAATGGCTAAGCTGTATCAATTTTATTAGTCCTTTCAAAGAACTAGTTTTAGTTTTATTATCATTTCTGTGAATTTTTTTGTTTCTAGTTGATCTATTTCTCCTCTTATTTTTAATAGTTCCAATTTTGTAGTTATTTTAGCTTTTTAAATTTTTTTGGCTTTTTTAATATTTGAAAATGCATATTCAGTTTATTAATTCTCTTCTTCTATTTTGTTAATGTATATTGGTAGGGATATAATTTTTTCCCTGAGAACTGATTTAGCTGCATCCCAGAAATTCTGCTATTGTTGCTTTATCATTATCATTTTCACTCACATAATGATTTGTTGTTTTCTATGATTTGTTCTTTGATCTACTCATTATTTAGAATTTTACTTTTAAAGTTTCTATTTGGGCCTGTGTCTTTTGTTAGTGATCCCTGAACCTATTACTATTTTGTATTTTTGACTGAGATGATATATCTAAAGTAATTTGACATGTAAATGTCTGCTATAATTGCCAGACTTTCTGGTCTTTCAAAATCCCTTGTTAAATTGTACATATTTTGGGAGGATACCACCTTAAGTCACAAGGAGAGAGCGTGTTCCCAACAAATAGAACAAAAACAAGACAAAGATTGTGAGTTTATGTGTGTTGAGACACACAGAGGGAGAGATAGAGAGGGAGACAGGGAGGAGAGAGAGAGAGAGGGATGGGAAAAAGAGGGAAGGAAGTAGAGAGAGAAAAAAGGAATGGAGGAGAAAGTGACAAAGAGATAGTCATACAAGGGAGATGGAAGGGCTGCAAAGATAAAACATTTATTACTTCATGATTTTCCCTCGGGCTAATGCTGAGTTCTGTGCACATAAGGGGTACTCATTTGTTGACAATCATAAACACAGGTGGTTACACATACTTCAGTGGTATCCAACTCCAGACTCTCTCTTGCATAAGCATTTTTACTTTTGACTTTAGCAAGAATTAGTGAACTCTACAGAGACTCATTTGGTTTCATAAAGCTGAAGAATCCTTCAATTCCAGATAGATATTTTTTTCTGTAGACATAAAAATATTATAATTCAATGTCTATAATATTAAATGGACCAGGTTCTTCCCATATCTTAGGATTTCAACTACTTTATTCTGCTCCCAATGGAAAAAGAACAAAGTCCAAAGTCATTGTAGTAGACAGAAGTCTGATGACATCTCTAATCTGCCCCTGAAGTACATATGAGCACAAAAATCACAGGCCCTCTCTGGGGCTCAGTTTTCAAAACTATAAGATAAAACACTGATCTAACAGGGACAGTGTGAGGATACACTTCATAAGAAATCAAGTTGACTTTGGACATATGGGAAAGTAGATACTTCTGAGCTTAAGAAGGCGTTGGTCTGCTCTGAGACAGAAAAAAAAGTACTCCCTCCCCCAACCGACATGACTTCCCAACAGTCCTCTTTACACAAAGGATTATGTGGTACTGTAATACTCTCCAAGTACATTAGGCAAATATTAGCTTGAACATCAGAGTTAGTGTGAAATTATTTACAAGATTAAATGAGGTATCACTCAATTTTTTAAAACTTCAAAGTGAAAAGGAAAAGAAGAAGATGATGTTCCACTGCTTTAGGAATCTGGCAAAGATCCCTGTGATCTTACTTTTGGACAAAATTGGTGGTTACTTGGTTGAATACACACTAGAGATATGTGGAGGGTATTGGAATAGTGATGCTGTTCATTACTTCATGGATGGTTAATGAAAGAGGTAGTGGTAGAAGAGATTGAATTTAGGTATCTTGCTTCCAGTACAGATAATCAAAGACATAGAAAAAACAAACCTGGGTTTGTCTTTCAAATCTCCCTCCTTATTCCTTCCCTTCCACCTCCCTCAATGGTTTTCAAAGTCTGTGTATTGTCTATTTGAGAAAAAGGTTAAAGTTAGATCTATTTCCATGACCTTGAAATGGAGAATAGGTGGCCCACTGGAGAGAGTATTGGACCTGGAATCAAGGAGACCTGAGTTCAAATCTAGATTCCAGACACTTGGTAGTTATGAGACCCTGGGTGATTCATTTAACCTCTCAGTCTGCCTCAGTTTCCTCATTTATAAAATGAAGATAATAAGAGCACTTTCTTTCCAGGGTGGTTATGAGGATAAAATGAGATGGTAATTATAAAGCTGTTTGAAAGGCTTAAAGCAGTAGATATATAATATTAGCTATTATTATGCTAGCTGTTGTACCTTGACAGCCTTGGTGGGAGCTAGGTGCTGTCCAGCTAGCTCTCTAACCATTCTGTGAAAGGTCTTAATTTCTGTGACACCTGAGAAAGGAAAGCTCTTAGGCCAAACTGGGAACTACTCCCAATCCCTGCTTTTGGCGCTGGCCATGGTGCTTCCTGCCCTTGTTCTGACAGGAAGCCGCTCCCTGGTTAATAATGTTCTGCCCCATTGGTGTTGTCTCTCAAAAGCTTGTTAGTCTCAGAGGGTTCTCAGGCTGTTTGTGTTCCCTTGCCTTTGGTAAAGAGCTTGGCGAGATTTGGAAAGGAAGCTGACCTCTTCTTACTCCTAGTCATTTGAACATTGAATATTAGATAGCTTCAGGGGCAGTTATGGAGGAAACAGGGCAAGAGGCAGATAGAGAAAAGAGCCACTCACAGAGCAAAGAGTAGCAGGCAGAATAGGGAGAGACAATGAGTCCACCTGTCTTGATAGGGCCATGCTCAGCAGAGATGAGATGTAAAATAGTCAATGAACAGTTCTCGTAAAGGTGCTGGGTACAAATGTCTCAGTGAGGCAACCCCAAACAAGGAACCCAGGGAAAACCTTGAGGAGGATAAGAGACAGGGATTGACAAAGGCCTCAAGGGGTTACAGCCACAGGTTAGCAGTACCTGCCTGGCTAGCCACTGTGGAAAACACATAAACTTGAGGTATTGCACCTAGACCCAGACCACATCTTAGAGACTGATGCTCCAAGGGACCACAGGGGTTGAGTTTCATAATATTTTTCTTCTAAAATATCTTTTTTAAATCTTTTTTTTTTCCTGTACTTTCACCTACTATTAGGCTTACTAATAAAGGTATTAGGGGTGTAGGACAGATTGTGGCATATGGCCTAATTTCCAAAAAAATGGCAATGCTTCACATTTCTATTATATTTTGAGGTTCATAAAGCACTTTTCTTAAAACCATGAAGGAGGGCATGGATTATGCACTACATTTCACAAATGAGGAAACTTGAAATTCAGAGATGGTGTCATAAAAGAATTAGGTAACTAGGTGGCACAGTAGAAAGAGTAATAGATCAGAGTCCAGAAGACCTAAGTTCAAATCTGGCCTCAGATACTTCCTGGCTTGTGACCTTGGGCAAGTGGCTTAATATCATCTCTAAAATGGGGCTAAGGGGCAGCAAGGTAGCACAGTGAATAGAGCACCAGCCCTGGAGTTAGGAGGACCTGAGTTCAAATCCAGTCTCAGATACTTAACATTTACTAGTTGTGTGACCTTGGGCAAGTACTTAACCCCAAATGCCCTGCCTTCCCCTTCCAAAAATACAAATAAAATAAAATAAGGTTAATAATGCCACCTACCTACCAGGGTTTTTGCAGAACTCAAATGAGATATTTATAAAATGTTTTTCAAACCATGAAGTGCTATTTTAAATGCTAGCCTATTCTTGTTCCCCAGAGTTGGCCAGCCAGGAGTCAGTACTGTCAGGATTTGAACCCAAGCCTTTCCTGATGCCCAAGTCTAGTTCTTTTTCTTCTATATCATATTATCCCTTATCAAGCTTCATGTACTCAAAATGATACCATGGAAAGAGTCCTGAATTTGGAATCAGAGAGCTTGTATTCAAATTTTGCTTTGGTTCAGATTTACTAGTGGTACAATCCTGGTATGTCACTGAACCTTTTTGGGTTTTGATTCTTTGTAAAGTGGGGATAATAATCCTTGTGAGTACATATTCTCACAGGTTTGTGATGATTGAATGAAATAACATATGTAAAGTAATTTTGTCATATAAATGTCAGGCATAATTGCCAAATTCTCAGCTAATACTTTCTTCAGTTGCCTCCAAAAGCCATGGATTGATAACAAGTGGGTATAGGACAGTGCCTGGCACATAAGAGTAAATAAATGTTAATTCCTTTTTTATATTAGCTTTTTAAAAAATGTTGGTCTTCTTTCTCCTCCCCCCTGCCCATGTACCTTCTCTCTCCTTCTTTTAAATAGCCCTGAGTATTATCTCCATGCTACCCCTTGACTGCTTGGGATCCCCTGGCACAGCATCAGTCCTCTCTAGGTTGCTGTTTCAGAACTTTCTAGAATATTCCTCTCCCATTAAAGCTTATTTTTCCCTTTTCAGTTCTCTCAGGTCTCTGGATAGAGAGAAGGATAATGTGACAGGTAAGTAAAGCACAAGTAATTACACTTCAATGATGCACTTGGTAATTGTGGGTACTTCCTTCATGTCTAGACTTTATGAGAGAGCTCTTAACAAATTTCTGTGGAAAAGAAAAAAAATCTCCTCTATCCAACCTGGTGAAGAGCTTGTCTGAATTTAGCTAGGTTGGTATCTGGATAAAACATTCCGTCTCTCATGGGGAGCTACCCTGGAAAATTTTCCAGTTGGTAGGACTCGGCAAAAAGTCAGCTCACTAGCAGCCTTGCAGGTCCCAGGGATACTTATACTCTTTGCTGGAGCACTATAGGAGGATTTGAGTGGAAGTGCTAAGGGGCAAATGGCTGCACTGCTTTGTTGTTGTTCAGTCATTTTCAGTCATGTCCCACTCTTTGTGTACGTCCCATTTAGGGTTTTTTTTTTTTTTTTTTTGGCAAAGGCACTGGAAGGATTTGCCACTTCCTTCTCTAGCTTATTTTAGAGATGAGGAAACTGAGGTAAACAGAATTAAGTGACTTACCCAGGATGTGGAAGTTAATTAATAATAACTGAGGAAACCAGGGCCACACAGCTAGTAAGTGCCTGAGGCCATATTTGAACTCAGGAAGATGAGTCTTCTGACTCCAGGCCCAGCACCATTTCCTCAGTGCCACCTAGCTGACCCTTGCCACTATTTACTGCCTTTCTATGTCCTTAACACATTTATATTTTAATAGAAACTTCATTTACACATATGGTTGAACAGGAAAGATGAGTTTAGGCACAAAGGTCCTTTCCCATAGCCACTGAAATCTCACTACACACATGATCATATTATTTCCTATTCTCAAGGCCAAGCTTGGATGTAACACTCACATGTCCAATGGAGGGAGGATTTTTTAGTTCCGACTTTCAACATTGTTACCTTCCTGGCCAGCTTTTATTAGTGTGTCTTTTCAAACACAAAGAGACAGGATACAGGGAAGAGTTATAAAAATTTTGGGAGAAAGGCAACTAACCGACAGTGGGATCTGTAAAGCAAGTTGGTTTGGCAACACTGATGTAGGTTCTGCTTAAAATTTTTTTCAATGAAAATATTATTATATTTGGATTTAAACACCCCCTCAAGGATTTGTGAGGCAGACACTGAGGCATTGTCTAGACTCTCTACCACCAGGAAGTCTGGAGCCCTGAAAACAAAAGGAACTTGATCAGTCTGTTTTTACTACCCAAAAAGAGTGAAGTGCCCAAAATATATGAAATGATACCAGGGGGTATGCCAGGTTCTGAACCAGGATGGCTGGCTAGGCATCCCTGTGCCTTTCCACTCTAAGAGAGCCAACCAGATTCCTCTGTTTCTTCCTGAATTGAAGTGGAAAGCAGGTGTGACACACCATTGTCCTAACTACATAGACCATGTCCATTCCATTCTTGCCAAGAGGCAAGAAATACCCAAGCTGGACAATAGACTTTTGTCCATCCTGTCTGCTTAGGATCTGGAATCCCTGTGAGAAGAGGTTCAGTGCTTGTCAGCCTCAGGCCTATATCTAGCAAACTCCAGTTTCTCCAGTTACTGATTATTTGGGGACGAGAAGGTGATAAAAGCTCTGGATCGAGTATTAAAAACACCTTTACAGAAAACAATTTAAATTGTCTGAATACTTTGAGAGATGGTCAGGGGAGATAAAGATTTTTGCAAATTTGCCTAGCTTGACTATACCTATTTGTTTATAAGGATTTCCTTTATTTTAGGGAGAGTGTGGTTGTGAGATGTGAGAGAGAAAATAAGTGCCTATTAATTTTTTTTTTAATGTAAAAGATACCTTTCTTTTCAATAGAGGAGTGCAACTAGTGCCTTGACAATAGAAAAGCCTTTAAGCATAGGCAGCTGGGCCGTATAGTGGATAGAGCATTGGCCTTAGAATCAGGAAGACACATCCTTTAAGCATTCAATTCTGGCCTCAGATGCAACTTTTATGATCCTGAGTAAAGTGATTTAACCCTGTTTGCCTTAGTTCCTCACTCAGGATATGGCAAACCATTCCATTATCTTTGCAGAGAAAATTGTAAATGGCGTCACAGAGTTGGGTATGATTGAAAAATGACAAAACAAGAATTTCTTTCCAGTATAAAATTTTGAAGCCTCTTTCTGAAGATTTCTTTTTAACTTGTCTTTCAAATCTTATGAGACTAGGAATAAAGGCTCTGGTTAAACTCTTCATAGTTTTTAAAACCTTCTTGAACACCTGTTATTTTCAATAAGGAGGTCCTCTTCTCTCCCTTGAAGGCAGCAGATAAATCAAGAGTAGCATTAGAAAGAGGAAGCAACAAATATTCAAAATGGAAAATATTGAACCTCAAGATGCTTTCCTGATAGGTTTTTCCTACAATTATGAATTTCTCTATTCTTTTCTGCACATTAAATAAATATTTGTTCATTATAATCAGATGCCATTGCCAAGTATAAGTAAAGGAGGCTGGGGAAATCTTTTGATAGCTATGATGATGATTATTTTCTTTTTAAAGAGAGTTAATGAGCAGGACTGTGGAATGGGAGGGGGACTGAACTTAATGGCCTATTGAGACATCTCCATGCATGTTATTCAATTATAAAATTTTTATGGTGTTGTGGATAAAAGGGTGAGGAAAACTAAGGCCCAAGACCTACTGCTGACACATTTGCTGTCACCTTGAGCCCAAGATATTTTTCTAAGCTTTAATTGCTAAAAGTTGTCCATTTGGATGGTGGAAGAGTTTATATATCGGGAGTTCCCCATACCATTATGTGGACAGCAGATCCCCAATAGTTGCTACATATGACTATGTATATGCGCAGATACAGAAGTGATTATAGGTGATCACTTTGTACCTTGAAAACAGTAGATTTCACCATATTACTACTCCTGCAGTCTAAATGCATCAAAGACCCACAGCTTTGCCCAAGGGCCAAATACTAATTTGAATCATTAACATTAATCTGAAATGTGATTAGATAAAGGTCAAGCATATGCATCTGTAGATTCCTAGCGGAAAAGCACCAGTGCCACTTTCACCAAAATGTACTAGTTACTTGGCTTGGATAAAGATGCCAAATTTTGCTGTCACTAAAAGTGCTTTTTCTTGTGGTAGCGTCTCAAGGATATATGTTCCCTGGAACACATGGATTCCATTATTTACACCAAGGGGATGCCACCCTTGAACCTTGGGTCCTCTCCAACACTTCATCTCTCTCTGTATATCTTTTTGCCCTGTTTCATAATCTTCAATAACTTTGCCAGAAGGGGGAGCTATGCACCTCACCCTTATTTTTTGCATACTGGTGAGGCTTCAATAATTGAGTCGCCAAGGTGGTACTTCTGGGCCCAAAGGGAGACCCTTTTTTGCTTCAGCTTTTCAGACGAACACTTAAAGCACATGTTTTTACCAGATACAAAAATGACCTTTGTAAAGGTCAATCCAATATCGGTGAAGCTATATGTGTTTAAATATAAACAATCTGTCTATGCTTTTCATTTGTATTAACATTCTAAGAATAACTTGACATGCAATTCATTATTTCTACATATGTTTCAGACTTAATTCTATACAAGAAATGCAGAAACCAAGTATGAGAAAATAAATTAGGCATGAGATTTCCATATACACAGAAAACAGAAAAATATATGGTTACTATTAAAACTGTGAACATGTAAGTACAAATAGGTTTTAAGTACTCCTGAGCAAATGCATCAATCAGAATAGGAAAGTGAATGTTTTCTAGTAAAAAAGTATAAAATTATAAAAGAATATGGTTCACCTTCTACATTTTATATTCAGAGTTAATAGCTATTGGAAGGCAACAACTGGGAAGTTTTGCTGTTCTAAGAGAAGGTATAAAAACCCAAGTAAAGGAAGGTAATTCACTTGTCCATTTGTTTGTCTCCTGAATAGTTTAGTGAAGTACCATTAGAAGGGTCAAAAGAGAAATAAAAAAATAGTAGTAATAATAACTTGCATTTATATGGCACTAAAAAGTCTGCAAAGAGTTTTACAACTATTATTTTATCTTTACAACAAACCTGAAAGGTAGGCATTTTTATTATCCCCCTTTTCCCAAACAGAGAGAGGTTAAGTGACTTGCTCAGGGCCACTCAACTAGTAAATGTCTCAGGCTAGATTTGAACTTGGGTCTTCATGCCTTGAAGTCCTTTATTTACTGTGTCACCTAACCCCCTCAATATAAATACAAATAGGTACAAAGGGTTTTACATATGTTAACTTAATGGCAGAAAAGTAAAGCTTGGAATGAAATGGGCCAAGATGAAAAGGTAATTATCTGTAATTGGGGAAAAAACACAATTGTTTCCAGCTCGTTTTTGTATTTCTCACTGCCGAAGCTAAAAAACAAAAACAACAACTAAAATACTTGCTGAATAAATGAACTAAGAGTAGCATGTTTAAAATAGGAAAATAGGGGCAGCTAGGTGGTACAGTGAATAGAGCACCAGCCCTGGAGTCAGGAGGACCTGAGCTCAAATCCAGCCTCAGACACTTAACCCAAAAATTAGCCATGTGACCTTGGACAAGTCACTTAACCCCAATTGCCCTCCAAAAAGCAAATAAAATAGGAAAATAATTTAACTTAATGAATGGATATGGGTAAAACATTTATTGTAATTTTGTGCAATAGATATTTCATTAGGAATTCCAGAAGAAAAAAAAAGCTAGCATATTTTCTTTAAGTTGCCATTAGCTTTCCTTTTACTAGATCTAATGTAGAGACTGCAGATCATTTCGAGAGTTATTTATTAAATTGCTTTTTAAATATAATGGGGAAATATAGGCATTTTTCATATCCATTTAAGAGAAGAAATTTTATAAAAAAGATAACATTTTATTGCATTAGAATTTCATTCTTTACAGGAATCATAATGCAAACTTATAGCATTAATATACATGATGCAACCAAATAGCAATGTAAGTAATATAAGAAAAACACAAAACCAGAATTTAACAGGCAGAGTTTGTGGTTAATCAAAATATTTAATATGGCTTGTAATGGAAAGGAATTGTTTTTTTTTTCCAAATAACTAGTTATTGCCACATTCCATTCACTCCCCATCAAGTGAAGATAAAATCATCTCCATCTTTAAATTGCATGTACATTTGCTCTATACTAATGCTATACATATTTTGCACCACATAGTATGTGATGATACATGAACTTCATTGAGTATGTATATACAGTATACAGATAATTCTGTGGCAGTACCCCTGAATATCTTCAATTTAAGTGATTACAATTTTCATAATAGAAAACTACTTGAAAATTTGGCATAACTTCTTGATATTGAAGTTCAATCCTATAGAATTTCCAGAAAAAAGCAATAAAACATTGGCTATAAACAAATTCTTTACATAAAAATCGATTTGTGGTCCCATACGCATACAATATGTTACAATGAAGCAGTTTTTTAAAAAGCTATTTACATCTATTTTCCTTGGTTTTTATATGAAATATACAGAGTAAGTAAATGGTGAGAAAATTGTAGGCAGGTCTATTTGTTTGTTTTTTCTATTTGCACATTTTTGCGTAAGTTCCAAATTTCTTCTTTTGAGTTGTTATTGACTTCTATTTGCCTTGTATTACTGCTGCTGCTGCTGCTGTTTCTTTTGGTGTTCTGAGAACATTGGGTGACTTTATTTCTAGGTACAGGGAGAAAAGATTTTACTCTTGAAACACCCAACTCAGTTTTTGGTTTGCTGTTGCTGAATTCTACAGTAGGACTGCTGCTGAGAGGACAGACATCCTAGGGGGAAAAGAAGAAAGTGAAACAGGTCTTAGTGACAGTGACTCAGTTGTGAGTAGGTGGAGAGGTAGAGAGAAAAAATTAACCAGGATTCACCAGAAGCATTTTATTTTACTTTTAAATTTATTTTTCAGTTTCTGATTACTTCCCTTCTGTCTCCTCCTTGAGAAAGCCAGGAAACAAAACCTGTTACAAATTGGTATAGTCAAGCAAAACAAATTCCTACATTGGCTGTGTCCAGGGGAAAAAATGCCTCAATTCACACTTTCATCAACTCTTGAACTGGAGTACTATATCATGAGTACTATAGTTGGTCATTGTGTTGATCAGAGCTCCTAAGTCTTTCCAAGTTTTTTTTTTTGTCTCTATGATATTGTTATTGTATAAATTGTCTTCCTGGTTCTACTCTTTTTCCTTTTCACATTTCGAACCTCATGGGTAGCCCCTATGTTTCCAGGTCTTTGCCACCACGAAAAGAGCTGCTATAAACATTTTGTACCTATAGGTGCTTTTCCTTGTTCTCTTTGGGGTTATAGTTCCTCAAGCATTTGTCATTTTCCTTTTATGTAATCTTGGCGAATTGGATGGGTGGGAGGTGGTACCCGAGACCCATTATCTGGTATCTCAATTACCATTTCATCTCTCTAATTATTAGTGATACAGAGCATTTTTTTTCATATGGCTATTGATAACTTGGATTTATTTATTTTAAAATTGCCTATTCATATCCTTTGACTGCTTAGCATTTGGGAAATGGCTCTTATTCTTACAAATTTGACTTGGTTCCTTATATATCTTGGAAAGACATTTCTTAGCCAGTACCAAACCATTTGATGATCAAAGCTCTGTAGTATAATTTGAGATCTGGTACTGCCAGGACTCCTTCCTTCCTACTCTAAAATATCCATTATTTTAATATTCTTGATCTTTGTTAGAGCTGCATCCCTATCATACCCTCCAAATGCAGGTGATGCATGGTGTTCTTTCTTTTCTTTTCTCTCATTACTTCACTTGGTCAATGGCTCCCATGGATTTAATTATCACTTCTCTAAGGATGATTTTCAAATTTACCTATCCTTCCTTGACTTTTCTGTTGATGTCTAATCTCACATCTTCATCTGCCTTTCAGAAACTGGAACTTCTTTGCCTTGTAAATGTCTTGTTCTCAACATGACCAAAAATATACTCATTATTTTCCCCCTAACCCTGCTCCTAATTTCCCTATTACTGTCAACACCACCATCTCAGTCCCTTGGGCTCACAACTGAGGTATCACCCTTGATGCCTCACATCTCTCATCTCCCATAACCTCTGTTGCCAAGGTCTGTCAATCTCATCTTTGCAACATCTTTCCAATATGTCCCTTTCTCTCTTCTGATACTGCAGCCACCCTCGTGCAGACTCTCATCACACCTCATACCTGAACTATTGTAACAGTTCACTGGTGGGTTTGCCTGCTCCAAGTTTCTCCCTACTTTAGTCCATCCTTCGTTCAGCCACAAAGTGATTTTCCTAAAGACCATGTCACCTTCCCTACTCAGTAAACTCCACTGGCTCCATATAATCCCTATTATCAAATACTAAATTTGCTGGCATTCAAAACCCAAAATAACCTCTTATGCCATCACCCCCCCCATTTAGAGTCCAAGAGGACTAACACCTTAGTCCCTGCTACATACTTTTTGATCAGTGACACCAGACTCCTTTATGTTCCTGGAACAAGACATTCCATCTCTTTCATCTCTGGGTGTCGCCCATGCCTGGATTGTTCTCTCTACATCTCTGCCTCCTAGTTTCCTTCAAGTCACATCACCAGGAAGCTAGGCTATACTTCTTCCTGATATTCTGCCATTTTGACTGTACCTCCTCTAATAGCATTTTAGATGAGTATCTCTTAATAGGGACTCTAAAGGAGAAATGACTTTGCTATGCATAAAGAAGTCTGTATATGTATAGTCTTTGCTTCTAGCAAATGCAGGTTGAGTTTTAAGATGGAGATTTTTAACTTGAGCTGGTAACAGGACCTAAAAACTGTTCTAATAGTTGCCATCTTCTCCTTCCCCTCCCTGATTAGTAGCCCTGTTTCCTTTCCTACATCCCCCATCCCAATGAATAACTTAAAATATAGTACATTAAGGCTTACAAATCACTTAAAAATAGCACTCTAATGTATGTAGTGCACCTATGTCTATTTCCAAGTTACAGGTGAAGGATTCTGAAGCAGGTGTCCTGACTCTAAGGCTACAGTTAAACTTTTACTTGCATTTTCCTGCCTTGCCACAAACATTGTTGTAAGAAAACAAAAATAAAATGGGAAAACAAAGCAATATAAGTAAATTATATTTGTAAGTAAATTCTATAAGGGCATGGGCAGTTATAAAGAATAAAAGTTCACCCCTTGCTTTCAATGGGGCCAAACTGTGTTCATGTTGTCTCTAGATAACAAGTCCTTCACTACCAAGGTGGTAAGGAGAGAAAAACAAATTAGTTTCTTTCCCTAGCACTAACATTTTACAAGAGAGGTTCAATCTGTGCACAAATGATCCTGAGATAAGGTAACTAGAGGAGAGAATATTTTGAGGAGCCACTGCCACCCAAGCTGAGCCTGAAAAAGACAAATATTAGGAGGCAGAGAAGACGGAGTGCATGTCATGCATTGGCAATGGTCTATACAAATGCATGGAGGTGGGAGACAGAATGGTCCATCTGGGGAGCTAGTGGTCTAGGAGTAGGCTGGCAAGATAATGTGGATAATGAACGTCTTAAATGCTATGCTGATGAGGTTGATTCTATCCAAGAAACCAAAAGGAGTCATTAAAAGTATTTGAATAGGGAGTGACATGTTCAGAATTGATCTCTGTGTTAGGAAGGATATTTTGGTAGCTGCATCTAGGCTGAATTGGAAGGGTAAAAAGAACTGAAACGGGAAACACAATAAGAGGCTATTATGGTAGGCTAAGAAAGATAGAGTGGTAGGAAGGAAGGAAACAAGAATTTATTAAGTACCTACGATATGCCAAGCACTTTACATATATCTCATTTTGCCCTAACAACAACCCTGTGGGGAAGTGCTATTATTATCCCCATTTTACAGCTGAGGAAACTGAGGCAGAGAATAAGTGAGAGCTACATAGCTACTAATGTTTGAGGCCAGATTTGAGCCCAGGTCTTATTGACTCCAGCTCTATGAACTGCCTGTAGTGAATGCTGTGTGAGTGGAGAGGAAAGAGATGAAAGAAATGTTGGAGGAAGACTCAATAAGATATACCTGACTGGTGATGGGGTCAGTGCGGGAGAAGAAAGAAACAAAGCAGATTGTGAGGCTCTGAATCTGGCTGAGGAGGAGGCTGATGATAGCCACAAAAGGAGAGAAGTTTAGGGAAGGGGTGGCCTAATTGGGGAAGATAATCAGTTCTATTTGGGATGTTAATACACTTACTCTCCTGGGCTTCAAAGAACCTTAGATTTTGGAGAAATCCCTTGAGGTCTTCTAGTCTAGGCAAATAATGTAACCTTGAATGTCTTTTAATTTCTCTGGTTCCCTGATCTGTAAAATGATGGGGATGAAACTAGATCCTCTAAAAGATAATCTTTTCCTCTACCTCCTCAAAATAATGTAAATTCGATAAGGGCATGGACAGTTTCCTATTTGCCTTTTTTTTGGGGGGGGGGAGGTGGGTGGGCAAGGCAATGAGAATTAAGTGACTTGCTCAGGGTCATACTGCTAGTAAGTGTCTGAGGTCAAATTTGAACTCAGGTCCTCCTGACTCCACAACTGGTGCCCTATCCACTGCACCACCTAGCTGCCCTGCCTATTTGTCTTTGTATTCCCAGCACCTCAGTGACTGGCATATAATAAGCAATTAGTAAATAATTACCTCTTGACTGACTAAAGGTCCTTTCTAGCTCTAAAGTCCTATGATTGGACAAGTATATTTTATATTTATTAGCTCTCTGATATGGTACAAACCCTTCTGGTTTGGGGTTCTCAGTGACCCTGTTAATGTACCTGTAATCAGAAGATCTAAGTTTAAATCCTGGTCCTACTGTTTACTTACTGGGTGACTTTGAGCAAATCTCTTTTCTCAGCCCCCATGTGCTCACCTGTAAAGTGAAAGGGTTGGCCTGGATTTCTCAATCCTTGTTCAGCTCTGTGATTCTATCTATGAGTGCCAGATATAAGTCATTCCGAGATCCCTTCCAGAGGTAAAGATTCTATCGTGTTTTCTTTATGTAAATGGATTCAGGAAAGACACCACTGACCAACCTAAGGTTCTTTCAACTGATACAGAGCTTGCATGTTACCTCACTGTAATCTCAACTATGTTAAAAATATATTTTCTTTTGGAGGCACTGCTTTGGAAATAGATATGTAAATGAATGAATGGCATCTCCCCATCCAAGTATTTAATAAGCACCTAATATGTGCCAGTCATGGTGCTAAGTACTTTACAAATATTATTTCACTTTGTTTTTACAAATCCTTGGAGGTGGGTGCTACTGTATACCCCATTTTACAATTAAGAAAAACAAGGCAGGGGCGGCTAGGTGGCTCAGTGAGTAGAGTGTCGGCCCTGGAGTTAGAAGGACCTGAGTTCGGATCTGGCCTCAGACACAACGCACACACAAACAAACAAAAAAAACCTAGCCGTGTGACCTTGGGCTAGTTCCTTAACCCCAACTGCCCTCCAAAGAAAAAAAAGAAAAACAAGGCATACACCAGTCTTCTGCAGCTAATAATTTGTCTTAGGCCAGATTTTAACTTGGGTTTTCCCGATTCCAAGCCCAGTGCTCTATCCACTGCACTGCTTGGTGGACTTTTAGGATTCCTCCCTTCTTCCTATATTGGCTTAAATGCATTTTTCCTTACCCAGCTTATCACCACCAAGGAAACTCTCAACAGACTAGAACCTAGGCTTTTTATGTTTGCCATATTATGAATGCAATTTGGCATCTTAAAGGAGATACCTCCTTCATTGATGAATATAAACAAGGTTTGTTTGGTTATCATTCTCTTTTTTTGTGAAACGGGGACCTCAGTGCCACCTATGTGAACTCCTTGAACGTAGGAGCTGTTCTGTTGTAGTTTCCATATCTCCAACATCTAGCATAGTATCTACTACACAGGAGTGTAATAAGTGCTTGTTTGTTGACTGGCCAATTTAG
The DNA here is from genome assembly GCA_011680675.1 of Gymnobelideus leadbeateri. Classification (NCBI taxonomy): domain Eukaryota; kingdom Metazoa; phylum Chordata; class Mammalia; order Diprotodontia; family Petauridae; genus Gymnobelideus; species Gymnobelideus leadbeateri. The sequence continues at coordinate 136,811 of WOXC01008005.1, forward strand.
GTGAAAACTGAATTGTGGATAAGTCTATACAAACTGTTATGGTAAACCAGAGGCTGACATGTATAAGAAATGTCCTGTGTCCTAGCAGAAGCCCTGTGCCTCAAGCTGGAGACACCCACTATGCCTCAAGAGTTCCACATGATACAGGGGGAAAAGCACTGGCTTTGGCATTAGAAACATGGGTATCCTGCCTAGGATCCATGTGTTACCCAGGCCAGCTTCTTCACTGCCATAGGTCTCAATTTCCTTATCTATAAAATGAAGTGGTTAAACAAGAAGGCCTGTGAGGTCTCTTCCAACACTAGGTGGCATAGTGCATAGGACATTGGACTTGGAATTAAGAATATCTGAGTTGGTTGTCAATCTCTATCTTAGTTTCCTCATCTGTGAAATGGAGAGAGTGACTATGTCACAAGGTTATTGGGAGACTCAAATGAGATTTTATATATATACATAGATATACATATCTATCTCATTGCAAACTTCAAATTGCTACATAAATGTTAGTTATTATTATCATTATCTGATTCAAAAAAAAGAAAAATAATACCTTATATCAAAATCAGGTTGATTTCTCCTAAAGAAAAGGAAAGCATATTTATATGGAAGTTCTAGCAAATCTGCCCCATAAAAGCAGGGAGCAGTCTAGTCTGCACACTCCTCTAAGGGAGTTCTAGAGTAAATAGAGTTCTGAGTTCTAAGTTCTAGAATAGAGCCCAAATTAGCCAAAGCTCACTAGAGTTCCTTTCCAGGGCAGGGCAGAGGAGGAGATGGGCCTGGGAGGTCTCCAGTGAATCTAGGAAGAAGGTCATACATACTGTGGAGTACTTTAGCTAAAGCAGGCCCTTTGCCCAGAAGGAGCACACCCCAAGCAAATAAACAGCTTCCGGAACAATACCCAAGATAGACTGATTATCTTCTAGGAGGTATAAAGTTGTGAAAATTGGGCAGCTGTTGTAAAACAAAAGTGCATTATTGCTCTCAATCTCTTGCCAGTTCTGGCCAATTGAGTTTCAAAGTTCAGGAGATAATGTTAATACCACCACCTTACATTTGTACAGTGACTTAAGAGGTTTCCAAAGCATTTTTATAAACATTTTCTCACTTTTTTCCTCATAGCTATCCTATGAAGTAGGCAGGGCACATATTTATCATCTCTAGTTACCATCAATAACACTTCTCATATGTGACTTATGCAAAGCTATATGGCTAATAAGAACTAAAATATGCCAAGGTCAAGGGAAGGGATAGTCTTTGCTGGTCAGGTGACATGGAGGATTGTATTTGGGTCTGGGAAGTATCTGAAGGGTATAAGTTGAAGTCTGCTGCTAAGGGCACAGGCATGATGATAAAGGTTTTAGACTGCATTCCAGATGAGGAATTGGGAATGTTTAGTCTGCAGAGGCTACCACTTAAGGCAGAACATGACTGTTCTGTTCAGATTGAACATATTGTTCAGTCATGTCCGAGTCTTTGTGATCTCATTTGGGGTTTTCTTGGCAAAGATACTGGCACAGTTTATTGTTTTCTTCTCCAGCTCATTTTATAGATGAGGAAACTGAGGCAAACGGTTCAATACCTTGCCTAGAGTCCCACCCTGCTAGTAAGTGTCTGAGGTGGGATTTGAATTTAAGTTTTCTGGGGCCTCAGTTTCTTCATCTGTAAAATGAGGGGATAAGATCATTCCTTCTAGATCTAAACCTATAATGACCCTCCAGTGATACAGATCACAACCAACCCATGCCTGCCCTTCCTGGTTACTCTTGCTCACATCTTCCTATAAATGTACTACACTACAGGAGGTTTCCCCACCAACCTAAGAACTATACACAAATATCCTTCAACTTGGGTAGACACCAGTGTAGCACAACTCACAGGATATGCAAGGATCATCTATATATCTTGCTATGTGACTGGCCCATCTTTTTTTCCCATAGTCTCTAGAAAGGCAATCCCATGAGACCTATAAAGAAGAAATGCAATCCCTCTTTTAATATTCCCAGTGTCCAGAGATCATGACAAAGAAACCTGGCACATGTCATCTGATAAAGGAGATGTTGCCTTAAATCTATTTGAAAAAATAGCTCACATTTTAGGAGCAGCTGGGTGGTACAGTAGAGGGCAGGGCCTGGAGTCAGGAAAACTCATCTTCCTGAGTGAGTTCAAATCTGGTTTCAGTCACTTACTAGTTGCAATGACCCTGGGCAAGTCATTTTATAGATGAAGAAACTGAGGCCCCAGAGAACTTAAGTGATGACCAAGGTCACACAGCTAATGAATACTGGAGGCAGTATTTGAATTCCTGTCTTGGAGAATCCAAGTTCAGTTTTTGTTGACTACATTAAACTTCCTCTTGAAGGGGCATCAATGTGGATGGAATGACATATTCCCATCAGAGTAACGGGGAGCTTCATACAATACAATTAATACTCATGGATGGAACTTACAAGGCGAACTGGACTGAGGCCCTAGATACTTGCTTCCTAAAACCAGCCCAGGACCAGAGAGTCAGAGAAATACCTGGAGATTTCAGCTATGAGTATAGCTGCTGCAGTCACATATACATACCTACATAAATCATACAGAACTACTGGCTGTTTAAATGAAAACCACCCCCCTATCCTTCCTGCTGCTCTCTCATCTATAACCAGGTCAATCCGATCTCTTCACAGGCTGCATCTGACTCTTTGCTCCCCTCTTCCATCCTTGTCTTCTAGAAGCTCCACTTAATTACAAAATTTCTCTTTAGCCTAGGCCATTTCTTCTTGTCCATCTGCCATCGCCTCTCATTTATACAGAGCCAGCTCCCACAGAAGACATTACTTCTCTGCTCATCCTGGCCTGGATCTACATTTGTGCATGCCACCTCAGCACGCTGACCCCAGGAGGAGAAGACACATGCCTTTCCCTCCATTGCCACTTCTCAACCTTCAGTTGCCATCACTCAACAATCCCTCCTTCCTGTCCAAGTTTAATGGAGTGGAGAGGTTCAGAAAGTAGTGGCAAGGGGGTTAGTACCTGGATCCCAATCTTCCTCTCCATCCCACCTCCTGCCTGTATACTGGAGGGCATCAGTTTTCATGTTAATGTCCCCTCAAGACTTTCAGTTCATCAACTTCACCTTCCTTCACTCCACCCCGGCCACACACAAGGGACAGTCAGGATTTTGTTCTCACCATGGTCTTTATGTATTCTACTTCCAGGATGAAGAACTCTAACATTCTTTTAACTATAACCTCCTATCTAGCCATCTCTCTTATCTTTTATTCCTATTTAATCAATTTCTGTGCTCACCATGAGCTCCACTCCCTCTAGTTTTCAGCATGGTTCCAGTTTCTGCTCTGGCTTTCTTCTCCCCTCCCAAACTTCAATTATACATTGAAGTTCAATGATACGTTGTCCTCTGTGCTCAAAGCACTTTGTAACTTTGTCTTATCACTCAGTCATGCCTTGCCAAACCCTCACCCTGGATTACTCTTACCATTTGCTTTTTCCACTCTTACTGGTATGTTGCTAAATGGTACTAGAAGAAATCAGAATCATGTTGATTTGATTCACTAAACATTTATACCATATAATCCCAACACAGTCCTCATTGCCACAAGGTCTCTCTTTCCCAATTAACTCTCTAATATAGAAGTGTCAAACACAGCATGTTTATCAATACCCAAGTCTGGCCCAAACCAGATTAAAATATAACTGGGAAATATTTAACTAAATAAAAATATAGTAACATAGATAATATTACAATGAGTTCTGGGAACCATTTTAAAGGAAACATTAAGCTGGAATTTGTCCCTGGTGTATATATCCAGCCCTAATCTCTCTCCTGATGGACTTTTCAAACCAGAGGCCCCACTGACATCTTCAAGTCAGCATATGTAGAAAAGCACTCATCTTTCCCCAAAAACCTTCCCTCTAACTTACCTATTTCTGCTGAGGGTACCAGCATCCTTCCAAACCATCCTCCACACTTCCCTGTGCCTTATTCCCTTTCCATATCAAACCACATACCCAATATCCTTGAGCCCAACAAAGGTATATGTAGAATACATTCAGTGTATGCCCATCTATACCTGTCTCTATAACATTTCTTGCATCAGTCACCTTAGTTCCCACAACTTTCCTAGTTGAGCTCCTTGTCCTGTTTTGCCTGGACTCTTACAGCAGTCTTTTAATTAGTTTCTCTACCTTAAGTTTCTCCCCCATCCCCTATGTAGCTGGCAAACGGATATTAAACTACAGGTCTGCTGATATCATTTAGCTACTTTGGAAGCTCCCAACTGCCTCTACTATAAAATAAGCAATCCTATGTTTTACACTGAAAGTCCTTTGAAACTGGCTCCAGCTTCCCTTTTCAAACGTATTGCCCATTAATCCTCTTTGCACTCTAAATTCCAGCTGAAATGACCCAATTGCTATTTTATTATACATTTTTTTTTTACCTTTTACAGGCTGTTACTCCAGACCACAAATGCACTGGTAGTTTTCTGTTTGTTTTATTTTGTTTTTAAATTCCATGCCCTGGAAGAAACCTTAATTGACTTCAAAGCTCTCTGCTTAAGTGTCATCTCCTACATTAGGGCCTGTCTGGATTTCTCACAGCAACTAGTATCTCTGCAAAGGCCTTACGATTTTATATGGCGCATGCTTAAATTTACTTGTCTGCATCTGTTACCTCCCAATAGAATGTAAGCTTCATGAGAGCCAGGGCTAACATGGTGCCCAGTGCAGATGCTTAAAAAATGTTTAACAAATGAATTTCTAATCATTAGAGCTGATTATACACCAAGGAGGTAAGCACCACATCACCGGGTATATTCCAGAAATTCCTGAGTGCTGATCTGTCAGGGATATTTTGGAGAAGTCTCCTCCATAGTGGGCAAAGTATAATAAGGTTCATTTAGAAAACTGATTTATAAACACAACTTTTTTTTCTAATGTTCTTGAGCTTCATGTGTGGTTTCTGTAAGTTTCTGAATAAATAAATATTAAGTACCTCATGAATAATGCATTTTTCATGCCTCAGACAATTACTAGCTGTGTGACCATGAACAAGTTGCTTAAGCTATAAACTAGGGATAATAATAGTATATACCTCTGTTTTTATGAGGATCAAATGCTAACATGTAAAATAAAATGTAAATGACAGCTATTATTATTTCTAAAAAATGTTTCATTTTGCTTAAACAGTAAAAGTTAGACACAGAAGCTTCCAAACTATAGGGAAAGGCAGCTATATCCCTTAAGATGTGTACCCTTTAAACATTAAACACTTGTCATCCCAGCTTTTCCTTCAATTATGAGACCAGCCAAGGAAAATAACCAGATTGCATCAAACTTCTGGAAAAAGTTGGGCTCTGACCTTACCCAAACTTCCACTATTGGAAATGTGAGCTGGCATGGGTATTTAACCGGAAAGCTCCTGAGGGCTGACCTGACTTATTGGACAGCCAAGATGGAGAGATCAGTCAACACAATATATGGCAGATCCAAACAGGAAGGGGAAAAGATCTAAGGGTGGACATGAGGATACTTACATCTCCTTCTGTCTCCCTGACAGGGAATAAAAAGGAATACAACAGATAGCAGTTTTGTCAACCAAAATACAGGGTGTCCAGTAACCATCCTAGGTATTGTAAAGAATACTTCTACATCAATTATGAGGCAAGTTCTTGCCCAGATATTATTATCTGATAGAGAGTTTATTATCCAGATAGAGACAACAAATTAATACAAAGGAATAATTGGAGAAAGATGCTACTGTAGTACTTCAGGAGAGGTTGAGAATCACTGCCGCCCCAAGTGGTCAAGGTCCTTTACAGAGGGCTAAAACTTGCCTTTGGATGCCAGGTGTTACATAAGGGAGGCCATGAAGGAAATGCATTCTTGGCAGATAAGAACCAGCTGCAGAAATACAAGTGTGAGGTCAGGAGTAACTTCTCTGGCTCTTTGACAACAGTCTGGGAATATAAAAAAACCTAAAGGCGTCTAGAAAATCTTGCAAAGCCCCATATGTCTTTGCCGAAGAATAAAGAAAGGGAAATTGCTCTCTGGTACTGTGAGGGCAGTAACATTAGAACATTTTGAGGTACAAAAGAGTCAATTGGCTAAGCAGGTTGGTGGCTAGATTTGCCTAGGATCCATGAAATTTCCGGTAAAAGAAGGAGGCTTCCTTTTTGTGTGTCAATTTCAAGGAGAAGGTATGTCTTCAGTTCTACCCTAACCCAGGGTTGGGGAACCTGTGGCCTTGAGGCCTTCTAGGTTGTTGGGTGGGGCCTTTTGACTGAGTCCAAGTTTTACCAAACAAATCCTTTTCTGAAGGGGATTTATTCTGTCAAGTTGAGATTCAGTCAAAGGGCTGCGCATGAGGACCTTGAGGCTCACATGTGGCCTCAAGGCCGCAGATTTCCCACCCCTGCAGCGCCTTGCACAATATCTAACCCAAGGGTAGCTGGTAACTCTTGGATCTGCAGTTAAGATGGCAGGCAAATTTATTTTCCACTCTTAGTTTCTTAGGCTTGCCCTAGTTTCTCATTTGTAAAGCAGGCATGTTACACTAAATTAAGTTATGGAAGATGTATGATCTGCATCACTAGAGAAAATATCTAGAAATTACAGATGATGGAAGTATAAAAGAAGTATATTAGGTAATTAGATAAACCAGGAATGAACAAATGACAGCTATTATTATTTCTAAGAATTCTTTTGCCTAAATAAAACTTGGGATTACTGATTTATAATCAGTAGCTGAGATTAAAAAGAAGGGTTCGAAGATTTGCCCAAGGAAATCCCCACTGTTTTGTTTCTGCCTAGGTGACTGAAGCACGTTATTCAACATCCCTAAAATGAAAGTCTTTAACACTTGATCTCTAAAGGACCCTCCAGCTCTAAGTCTTATGATCTGGTTAAAGATCTGGTGTTTAATGATCTTGGAAGGATGGGTTCATGGTTTCTTTTTTAACTATCTATCTATATCTTATAGTAAAGGCTATTTCTATGAATGCTCACAGACACTCCGGCAGATGAACATATTCTAAGTGAATTGCTTTAGGCAGAAGAAAGGTGAACCTCTGGTGGAAAGAAATTCCATTCTTAAAAAAATTGACTTTTAGCTTCAAATAGCTAAAAATAATTTAGTGATAGACACAAATATATACTCTCCCTTTATCTAGAACAGAGGTTCTTAGTCTGGAGTCTGTGAACTTGTTTTTATAAATATTTTGATAACCATTTCAAAGAAATTCATATTTCTTGTAATCTATGTATTTTACTTTATATACTTAAAAACATTATTCTAAAAATGAGTCTTCAGGCTTTACCAGATGGCCAATGAGGTCTGTCATATAAAAGAACTTAAAAACCACTGATCTTGAGGGCACTTTCTGTGTCTTGCATGTAAGACAATTGTTTATGCATAGTGAAAAAGCTAATAACTTCCATATACACTGAAATTCCTGAGTAGTTCAAACTGAAGACAGAGGAATCGAATGATATAGCTCATGGAAGACAAAGTTCTCATTAATAGCTGTGAATTTAAAGGGAGAATACAGTACACAAGATCATAGATTTTAGAATTATAAAAACCTTATAAATAATTTAGTGCCACCCTACTTACCCTGCTCTCCCACCACACCTTATTTTGTAGTTAAGAAAACTGAGACTTAAGAAGGCCAGGTGATTTACCCAGTCTTAGAGGCACAGACAAGGTCCAGTGAAATTTAAGAAGAAAGAAATCTTAAAGGGACTACCAATACTGAGGGAATATAAATCAAAGGACATTAGGCAAGCTATTTTGGAATAGAGAAAAGAAGCAGAAAAAGTGGATGGACTTTAGAAAGCTAGAGGCTGCAGAAAGGGGTAGAAGAAAATATCCAGGGGATGGCTATGGGATTTAGCTGAGCATGGGGGAAAACATGCAGAGCACCTGGATTCAAATCCTGCCTCTCACCCTACTTGTGTGACCTTGGGCAAGTCATGTGATTTCCCAGGGCCTCAGTTTCCTTATCTTTAAAATGCAGGATTTGTTCTAGGTCTCTCTCTCAGATCCCCTGCAGCATTGGATCAATGCCCTTCAGTTAATAAAGTGCACTCATTCAGATTTTGTGATCAGCTTCTATTTGTCTTGGGCCTTTGTTAGGAAAGCGTTAATTGCTAACCAAAAAAACAGTTGATCAAGCTAGCCCCCTTGAGCAAGACAAGGTGTATAGACTGCTGTGAATAGTCTCACTTAGATTCCCCATGAGGCAGTGTCTGGTCTGAGAGTTTGGAAACAAGAGCTAAGACAAAGGAACACCAGAGAACTTGAACCTCCATGGAGGCTAGACTTGTTCTTACTATAAGATGACATTTGTAAAAGGAAGGGGCCGGCCTTGGTGACTTGTGTGGTCACCTTTAGCTTTAAAACTATGATCATATGATCAGATGTTTACCTTTCAGTTATTGCCAAGTATCTTCGATGCATACACAAGGTCATACAAGAGGAAGAAGGGTAAAGGAGGACATTATGGCTTTACCAGAGAATGAAATGTTTCTTGAAAAAATAGAAAAGCTTCAAGGTAAACACAAAGAAGAAAGAGGATCTTAAGAAGCAGAAGGGAATCCTGACATGTCAGAAGGTTGGGTAGTGGAAGAATATGATCATACACAGTGAATGATGAGGGAAGAAGGTCCACTGAAAGGCTGGAGGTAGCTGTACCAGCGGCAATGCAATATCTATAGTTCTTGCAGTTGTTCAGTTGTGGTAGATTCTTTGTGGCTGGATCAGGATTTTCTTGAAAAAGATATTGGAATGGTTTGCCATTTCCTTTTCCAGCTCATTTTTACAGATGAGGAAAATGAGGCAAAGAGGTTTAAGTAACTTATCAAGGGTCACATACCTAGTAAGTGTCTGAGGTGACATTTGAACTCAAGTCTTCCTGACTCCTGGCCTGCCACTGTATCACCTATACAGCATTAGTAATACAGCAAACAGCAGTAAATAAATGTTCAATGAAATAACAAATGAAAAAGCATGCAAAAACCATCTTCAAAAGAACTGAGGACAATGAACACTGGGAAAAACAACAACCAACTCAGTTGTATATTCACAGCCCAAAACAAAGTGTGACCTCCAAAAATGGCTATTTGCTCTAGTGGATTGGAAAACAAAATATCCCTCCAAAGTAACATCAGCCATTAAGGGTTAAACTTTAAGTCCAATCAGACAACCAGTGCAGAATTTGCCACGGTGGAGAATTGCTCCAGGGGGTCTCTACAAGTGCAAAAGGCCCAATTCTAGCACAGACAAGTCCCTACATGTTGTGAGTACTCTGGCCTCACTCTCCCAGAGACTGAGGTAGTATAGGAGATATTGGGCCCCTGGGTATTGGAAGTAAGAAATGCTAGCATTTTTGTTCTTTCTATACCTTTGAACTAAATATCCTGTTGTAAAAGATAACATGGTTCAATGGAATTAGTTTGAAAATCATTGGCAGCTAGTCGGGGAAACAAAACAGGGGTTCAGTGGAGAAATACATTCCAACCTCTCAGGGATATCCTCAGACATTTGAGGTCTTAGTATTTTTTTTAATGTGGCTTAGGGCAATAAGGAAACCAAATGAACAATAGTTTTGCAGTCAAGAGAACTGGGCTCAAATCTTTGCACTTATGTACTACCCTTATGACCCTGGGTAAAGTTATAACCTTTCTGGGCTTCTATTTCCTCATTTGAATAACTAGGGCTTTGGGTTACTTGACTTCTAAGATCTCTTCCCACCTTTGGACCTGCCTAGATTTCAGTAAAGTATTTGGCAAAAACCCTCTCACACTATCCTTATGGACAAAATGGAGGCATATGTGCCAAGAAAGTTAGGTGAATTCTGGGATAAATTTACTGATGATAGTCATAATACACTTGGTCTAATTTGTTTGTTTTTCCCTTTTTTTTTAATGTCAATTCTCTTTAGGTCCCCATGAGACTGTGATGTTAGAATCAAAGTATCACCATTCACGGAAAAAAGTTTGTTAAAATGGTTTTTGTAAATCTCTTCCATTTCTCTTGCATTGGGAGTTCTCTTTCTGTTTTCCTTCTTGATTGCCCTTGGGATGGCTTTGCTTAGATGGATATCTTGCCAAGTTTTCCTTAAATTTGTTTTACTCTCCACTGCTTCTGTCTTCTTTATGAGTCAGTATTACTAAGAACCATCCATCATCCTTTTTAAGATTACAGAGGAGTCTATATTCTTACAAAGCATTGCTTTTGTCAATTATCTCTTTGTATTGGGCAAGTTTACTAAGGCTCTGTCTGGGCTCTTTTGGTGACTTTGTTGTGACAGTTAATTTATATTAGTTTAACATTTGGATGCAATTATTAGCATTACTGTTGTAATTTCTGTTGTCCATATCTAATTTTTGATTTTCAATAACTTTTAAAAATAATTCAACATTAAATTCTTTTGCTATATGAAGAACCATGTTTGAGATGATATACTTAGGAGGTCATTGACTGACATAAAAGGTATCTGAAGAAGGATAAGACACTGAAGAAATATAAAAAAATCTTAGAAGATTTTCTAAGAATCTAAGCCATCTAAGGAGCATGATAATTTAGAATTTCTTTGAAGATGGGACAACAGAAATTATCTTGTTCAATAATTCTCTGATTCCAAGCAAGGGAAAAAACGGGGAAATACATGTGAGCCAAAGATATGGTGATAGAGGAAATCCAGCATAGATTCTAAGTTAAGGAGGGATTCCCTATGTAGGGTCCTCCAGATACTTCCATTTGTAAATGACATTGTGTTGGTTACACCAAGCCTCAAGACACTAAAGATAATTTGGAAGAAATCTAAACTTATTCTAAGGAATCCCACCTTCCCATCCCAAAAGGTAAGGCCAAATGGATGAAGGATACCTGTTGTCCAAATTTCAATATGTATTTGTAGAAGGCCATTCTCCAGAGCCCATCCAAATATGTATATGTTGAGGGATAGTACAGATGGAAAATGAGGTGAGCCCAGAGCTGAAAATGATGGGCATAGTGGGTTGGATTGTTTTCATGAAATCATATAGTTTTTTATTAACTTCAAACTTTCTATGAAAGTAAAACTCCATCTTTGCATTGCTAACATCTTATCAGTGTTGCTACATAGCAGAGAAATATGGCAAAGGCACAGTATTACTCTTGATGAAGAACTAAAAATGAGTACACCTACACAGAAGGGCTCATGGTGGGTTTCAATACATAAATGGTAAGTAACTCATTAGAAGAATAGAAGTAAAAGACATCATCATACAATGGAATAATGGGAAGACAAGATAGGCTGGTCACGTGACAAGAGCAAAGGATGACAAAGTGTACAACCAGAGTGCTCCATAAGCACTTGCAAGATTTTGGGAGAAATGCTTCTGGCATGATGCCCACTGATGAACTTTTCCAGGAATACAGACAGGAGTCAGGGAGGATAGACTGCTATTTGCATCACTGGGGGGAACTTGCAAATCAATGAGAACCAGAATAGGTTATCCACTGGCAGAGTAATTTATAAATGATGATGTTAAATATCTCATAAGCTTTTACTTTTTCTTCAATTAAGAACCAACTGTAAAAGATAGTTTTATCTGGAGTGCTAAAGACAAATGGCACTAGGACCTTTCTGAGTAGAACACAACAAACTGAAATTAAAGCACCAATTAGGAGAAGTGTTATATATGAAAATAAAATCACAGATTTAGATCTACAGGGGACATTAGAGATAATATGGTCTCACCTTCTCATTTTACAGATAAAGAAACCAAGGCCCAGAAGTTAAAAATGGCTTGCCTGAAGCAGCCCTGACCCAAGTTGTGAGACTGTCAATTCACTGCTCTTTCGGTGATAATACATTGCTTCAAAATACTTCTGTTAACTTAGAGCAAAGGGTGTGGCTGGGGTGCCCGCTGATATGTACTGTAACTGAGATGTAAACTGATAATGGGGATGGAATGATGCGGAAAATGAAGTGTTTAGCCGCTAGCTATTTCATGTGTTTATATGGCCACAAGAAAGATACTTATAAACACAAAGGCAAGAACTACGTAATATAAAATTCCAGATACTCATCTCATTGAAGCTTTTTTCCCCTAAGGATGGTATTCATTACTTCATTCCACTATAACTATTACAAAAAATAAACAAAACAAAACAAACCCACCTTGAAAAACCTCACTGAACAGCACAAAACATAACTCAGAGGTTAAAAAACAGACCAGCTGAATGAAAAAAAGGGATTGATCTGTTGTAGAGTTTTATTTTGCATGCAGACATTACGGGGGTACGGCAGCAGTGAAAATATATGAAAGGAGGTAATTATTATGTGTTTTGTGATTATTTGGACACAGTGAAGTTAAAGTGAAGGGAATGACCCATCTGCTAAGGCATTATTGAGAAACAGATGGTACAGAAAGTGAGACCCATTAAATTCCCTCCATGCTTGAATTCCCATAAGAAATTACAGCTTCTTAAAATGTAACTAGCCTCTTGGACCGAGCAGTATCACCCCAACTTGCAATTCTATTGGGAAGAGCAGCAAATAAAAATGATTATAAAACACTTTGACAATATGATGGGCTGCAAAATAGTAGGTTGGGGTAGGTGTTCATCACTTGGAGCAATAGGAAGGAAGCACAGTGAATCCTGGGTAAAGAATCCTGCCATTATTTTTATATGTACCCTCAGGAAATTGGTATGGGGGATGACAATGAAACATATCAAAAAAAAAGGAAAATAAGTGTTCTGTGCAGTCTGTACATAGTATTGCTCAGGGCAGAAAAACTGTTTGTATGAGAGAAAGCATTACAAAAATCTGCATTCTTCAATGGATCTATGATTTCTTCAATGTAGGTATTCCCTGTTCTGGGGCATCTTTCAACATGCCTTCCCCTCCGGGGTAATTTGTGTCCATAGTCTCCAAAAAATCCTCCACAGAAGGACTACCACAAGGTTATGGGTATTTTCTATTTCATGGGGACATTGTAGCATTCAGGATGTCCACTGCTCATCCCTTTTTTGTCAAATGACTGGCTCTAAAGCCAGTCTATAAAGTCTATATTCCTGAGTCAGATTCATAAGGTCTAAAGATAAATGGTGGGTAAAAGGCTGTCTCCCTTGTGCCTGGAATATATTCTCTTGAAAACTTCTGTTTTGTAGAAACCCTTGTTTCATTGTTACTCAATGTTCAGGTGAGATAAAACCTCCTACCTGAGGTCTTTCTTGATCCCCCAGCTTCTATTTTCCTATGCCTTGCAATAATTGCCTTATATTTGCTCTGTATTTATTTTGCATACACTTAAATGTATACTCATTGTTTCCCCCAAGGGAAGTAAGCTCCTTGAAGGTAGGGACTGTTTCTTTTTCATTATGGCCTCTGTATCTCCTGGGCTAAACACACTGTAGGTGACTGAAAATGCTTCCTGATTGATAACAATGGGAATAGACTGGGCCTGAGTGTGACTGTCCTCTCAATATGAAGGTGAACTAATTACTGGAAAGTAAAACACAGTTGGAATTATTCTTTCAGGAATGATGCATCATTAGAAAACCCAGAAATCAGAGAGTTAAATAACAAAGCTTCATAAAATTCCTCAGAGTACCTAGACGTAAGACTCAAATGCTAGCAGAACCCTAAGATCACAGATTAAGAGCCAGGAAGAATCTTAGAGATCTTCTAGATCAGAGGTTTCAACCATGAGGCCAACAAAACTTCCAAGTACAGCCAGAACCAATGAAAATGTGAGAGATGTTTAACATAATAAATAAAAATATGATACAATACAGTTCGTGGTAATTTATGGTTTTCTAAGTCAATATGTGGTAATTTATGGTTTTCTAAGTCAATATGTGGCCCTCATGTAGTATCTGTTTCTATCTGACACCGCTGATCTAGACTAACCTCTTCATTTTGCAGTTGAGGAAAATGAGGCTCAGAGAATTAGTGACTAGTTCAAGGTCACATAGTTTGTGGCACAGTTGAGATATAAACTTGGGTGGTTTGATTCTAAATCCAGTGTGTTTCCTTCATCCTTTGCTATTTTGGGGGGGAGAAGGGGAGAATGAACTTGCACTCTAACCGAGGAAGCTCCTTCTAATCAGTGAATGAAAAAAACATTTATCTTAAGTATTTACTATGGGAAATCATTGCATAAAGGACTAAGAACACAAACAGAAAAGCAAAACAAGGAGCTTACATTCTGCTCTGTCACTTAATAGTCTGAGAGAGTCACTTAGGGGCAATGCAAGGATAAGTGACTTTGATCAGAGTCACATAGCCATTATCCTGGACTTGAACACAGGACTTACTAACTCTGAAGAAGGCTTTCTTTCCAGAATGCTGTATCCACCTCTCTCCTTTCCTAATACACTTCTTAAAAGTTGCATGATTACTGTCAATCATTTATATTTATGAAATCAGTAATATCCACCAAAACTTGTAGATGGTGGAATCTAAGAGGGAAAGAGTTCAGCAGCAGCCTGTGCTAAGAAATGTAGATAGGAGATAAAATTCTATGTCGGAGGAACAGCAAATAGGTCAGACTGACTAAAGTATAATATGTGAAGGGAAGTAATAATGTGTGGTAAGTCCAGAAAGGTAGGTTAGTGCCAACCAATCTATGGGGAACATCAAAATGGGCAGGGTGTCAGGTCAAGGTATGAGAGATTCAAGGATGTTAATATATGAACATTTTTGTAAATACTAACCATGGTGTACAGACAGTTTAGTAGAAAGTCAAAGAAATTCAGAAATGGACACAAATTTGAAGGCCACAATGATGAAGGGACTAAAGGTTACTATGAAAAGAGAGAACTGATATACTAAGGGTGAGAATATAGAAAAATGGAAACATTGTGATGAAAGGGAAATTCCAGCTTGATTATCTTGAACACAAACATTTCTGAGTGATAAATTCTCAGGTTTCCTCTATCTATGAATGACTGATGTGAAAAGAAGGTGGACCTCATTGGAGCTGAAGAGGTTTAGGAACTGAGGCCAGGAATGGGCATCCATGAAAATGATGATCTTATAAAAGTTGATGGTAGAAGATGAGGTTGAGAAAAGAAATATGAGCCAGGTGTTCTAATTATAAAAAAACTGGAAGACTGACCTAGGAGATGCTGGAGAGTTAGAAGCAGAAAGGGGAATATCATTTTAATCTGTCATCCATCCTGTGATCCTCACAAACACTGCCCCTCCCAAAAACCCTTTGTGATTTGAATTTTAAGGTTTTCTTCCAGTCCTAGAAAAACTAGGTTTATAAGCAAGGGGGACAAGGAAACTGAATTCCTCTTTTTGAAGTCTAATAGCGGTTCCATAATAAGTTTCTAGTCAAGAACATAAAGGAAGAGAAAATAATTTCAATGAAGTCAAAAGTCTTTTATCCCTGAAGAGGAAGGACAAAAGATGAAAAAAGCATTCATATAAGATAATGCTGGTTTAGTCAGAATCACCTCGACTTTCTGGAAGAAAGGAAAACAGGTGTAATAGCTAGTACTCACACACACACCCACACACCCACCCACACACAATGACAAAAAGAGTGTCACTTTGCCACCTGCTGGCTGGTGATATTATTATTCCAAAGTCTGGACTAAGGCATAGGGGAAAATCCATGTTATAATCTTTTCTGGAAAAAAAAAAAACTAATTTTACTTTTTTTTTTGGGGGGGGTGGAGGGAATACAATGGATATTTGTTCATTAATTATCATCTTAGTTTACATTCTTTCAATTTCCCCCTTAAAACAGCCATTACGGTAAAGTGATGGAATGACTGCCAGCAGGGTCGTTGTTATAAATTTCCTTTTAAGGCAAAGTAAGTTGACTTCAAGCTGCACTTCCAGTAATATTCTATTTAGACAACACCTTATTGTAGTAATTCCATGATAAAGCTCAAAAGGAGCTTGTGGCACATGGAATGTCATCTTCAATTGTCAAATGAGGTCCCATGGTCAGCCACAATCAATACTGTATATGGGGAACTGTAGTAGGCACATAAATCAAGAGTCTACAAAGAGTTGTATCAGACTAATATGTAGCCTTCAAAGCTAGGGCCTTAGACACTGCCATCCCCAGCTATTACTTTGTTTAGATTTAGATCATAATCATGAGCTGAAAGGGACTTAAGAAATCATCAAGTCTAACTGCTTTAATTTCCAGGTGAGGAAACAGAGGATCAAAGAAACTTGCTGGGGTGGCTAGGTGGTGCAGTGAATAGAGCACCTGCCCTGGAGTCAGGAGGACCTGAGTTCAAATCCAGCCTCAGACACTCAGGTGACCTTGGGCAAGTCACTTAACCCCAACTGCCCTGCCTTCCCCCTCCAAAAAGCCGCACCCCCCCAAAAAAGAAACTTGCTTATGGTCGTGTAGCAAGTTGGAGGGGATGGTTGGTACTAGAACTTAAATTACTCTCCACTGCCCCAGGATCTCACACAGGGTATCTTTTCCATGCTACAAAGGCAGCAAGTGCTAACAGCCTTTGTTAGATGGAGTTTCACAATGTAAACTTTGTGGCTTTAACTCTATTCCAAATGCTGGCTGGAGACTCTGGAATTTTCATATTCTTTGAAATCACCTTGTCCAAATTACTTCATTTTTATTGTGCCCTTTGTCAAAATTTTGTTTAAAATAAATTTTGCTCGATAAAAAAATTAAAATATAAAATATGATAGAACATCATGGAATATCACATTCCTACTCACAAAATAGCATTTAAAGGAAGAAAAAGAAGTCTATATTAAAAAAAAAAAAGAACACAGGAAAAGAAAAACCTCTTCACGCTCTGATGCTAAAAATAACTCACTAAACTCATGTCATTTGTATCCTACTGGGACTTAAGCCTAATGAGGGAGTGAGAAAACCTGATGCTTTGGAGTCATGGTGATGTTATGGGGACAAATAAGCATTAATAAATTATTCTCTCAATGACCAGTTCAGTCAGCTCTACTCTTCCACATTGTTCTGTGTGTGACCTATGGGGATGTAAAATAATAGAACAGGATGTAATTGAAATGAGCAAAACCTCATATGCAATCTAAGCATACTGACTGACTAAGTCTTAAGGCTATGCTCCCATGAGTGATTTTGTGTCATGTTCATTCATGGTTTCTATAAGAAATCACATCTAACTTTTCAGTAACTAAATCCAAAAGCTTCCTGGCACCTCAGTCATGGAAACTACCTGAAATTAATTCCGCTTCAATCTTTACTTGGCTTGGTTTTCATTCAAGCCTCCATTATTAGTGCACATTAACATATTAGTATATGATTTAAGATTTAGTGATTTCAATGTAGAATTGTGGGCAGGTGTGTGAGAGGATGGTGAAAAATGTGCTGGAAAATATGGCTCAGAAGTAATAAATTAGAGGGGTTAAAGACTTGTACACAGAAATCTTGTATATCATGATACAGCTAGAAAAGGTTCAGAATAGGCTGGATGTGGCAAAGACAAAATTACTACATGCTAAATCGATATATTTTAATAGAGAGGAAATGGCTTATTACTGACATGGAAATCATTCCTGAATAAACCGTCCACTTACAATCAGACCATTAATGTGTTAGAACAAAGATCAGAATTAAACCAAACTTGAAGAAAGATCAAAAATGACTAAGAAATGAGATAAGGAATTGGGGTGGGGGAAGGCAAGGAATGAGAATGAAATTAGATATTTCATGAATGTCAAAGGAAAACAATGATCTCACTCTTAAGTGGTGGGTTTTTGGTTTTTTTTTTTTTTTTTTGGTGGTTGTTGTCATTTACTCCAATCTCACCTAATTCTAAGAAGCAGGATAGTACATTCCAAAAAAGAAGCAGCTGAGAACATAATGATGATGGCTACACTACTTCCCTCTGAAGTCTATCAATTACTCAGTCCACAAGCCCATATGATCTTTTAAGCTCCATTAAATGTGTCCCTAAAACAGCAGAAACAAAAATTACCCAAAACAAACACAAACACAAACATAAACCAAATTCTTTCTCCTTCCTTTGGATTCATAGCACTGTTCAATTAGATAAATTGTTTTACTGATTTTGTTCACAACACTTTGCATCATCAGTTCCCCAGATAAGCTGCTATAAATATTTTTATACATGTGGGTCCCTTTTGTTTTTGTCTGATCTCTCCAGAGTCCAGGCCTAATAAGTACTGTTAATGGATAAAAGAGTAATAAGCACAATTTGTTGATGTAAATATGGGGAAAGAGTTCCAAATTGTTTTCCAGAATGGCTTGGACTAAGTCACAACTCCATTAACAAGGCATTAATTAGGGTATTTGTCCTACACCCCCTCAAACAATTGTCCAATTGTTGCTTTGCCAATCTAATAGGGGGAGGGACCCTCAGAGTTGTTTTAATCTCAATTTCTATAATTATTAGTGATGTAGACCATTTTAAAAATATAATTTCTGATACTTTTGATTTCTTCCTTTGAGAACTGCTTGTAGATATCCTTTGATTGTTTAGTGGGGAATGGCCCTTGTTCTAATATATTTGAATTGGTTCCTTTTGTGTATCTTGGATATGAAATATTTACTAGAGAAAATTTTTTTAAAACTTCCTCCAAATCTTTTTTCATAGTTGACTATTTCCATTCTAATTTTAGTTGCATTTCTTTTGTTTGTGTTAAAATGTTTTAGTGTCATATAGTTAAAACTATCTATTTTATCTTCAGTGATCTCTGTTAGCTCTATCATTGACCACTGGGCCTGGAGTCAGGAAGTCCTGAGGTCAAATTTGGCCTTAGACACTAGCTGTGATGGATGGTGGCCAATCACAACTGAACTATTCTTATTCCTTTCCCTTTCAGCTGAGTGCATGTGGTGCCCATTCCTAAGCATGTGCCTTTACTTGGCTTTACTTAACTGTTTTTATTTCTCATAAACATTTGTGATAGGCTCAGAAGTGTATTTCCTTATGTCAGTGGAGAGAGCACTGGACCTGGAGTCACGAAATCCTGAAGGCTCAAATCCAGCCTCAGACACTCACTGGTTGTGTGACCGTGGACAACCTGAGTTTGCCTCAATTTCCTCAATTATAAAATGGGGATAAAAATAGTACCACCTTCCTTCCAGGATTGTTGTGAGGGCCAAATGAGATCTCTGTAAAGTACTTAGCACAGTGTCTGACACATAAATAGGTATTTAAATGTTTGTTCCCTTCCCTCCCCTTCTATAGCTCATGTTTGGCCATGAACTCTTCCCTTTCCATAGCTGTGAATTGTATTTCTTTTTTCATTCCTTTAATTTGTTCATTTTGTGACCTTCTATATCTATTTCCTGCCTCAGAGCATTAATTTAAACAGGCCTTTCTCAAACTAAACTGCCAAGCATTCAAACTCTACAACTACGATGGGCTGTTCATGTTGTTCGCATGACAAATGTGCACTTGCCTAAAAGACTATTTTATGGAGAACTCACACAGGGCATGCCCTCGCCAGTGGTCAGAAGAAGTGATACAAGGACACTCTCAAGGTCTCTCTTAAGAACTTCGGAATTGATTGTGTGACATGGGAGACACTGGTACAGGACCGCTCAGCATGGCTTGTTCTCATCAGAGAAGGTGCTGTGCTCTATGAGCAAAGCAGAAGTGAAGTAGCTCAAAAGAAACACGAGATGTGGAGATTTAGAGAATCCACCCCAAATGTTCACATGGACCACTGGTGTCCGACCTGTGGTAGAGCATTCCGATCTCATATTGGTCTGATCATGCACAGTCGGATGCACTGTAACTTGACTCTAACATAATGATGTCATTTTGGTCCTCTTTGAGAATACAGGACAACCACCACCACTACCCCCAGGCCTGGAATCCACTTCCTTCTCAACCCTGCCTCTCTGACTCCTTATCTTTCTTCAAAGATAGTTCAGGAGTCATCTCTTCTTTGGAAGACTGCCCAGATCTCCCTAGTCTTCTTCCATTTTTACCTTTGTTTTTCCAGTGCCTGACAAAATAAATCCTTGGACATTCTATGCACATAATAAATTTTCCTGAATTAAACTGAAATTCTTAGTCTTTTTCATTTAGTTCTCCTCCCTATCCCCTACCCAGAGGGTAGACAGTATAGATAGGAATAGAATGCCAGACTTAGAAATAGGAAGAGCTGGCTATGAATCTTACTACAAATATTTTTCTAGTGGTACTCTCAGCCTTAGTTTCCTCATCTGTTAAAAAGAAGATAATATTAGCACTTGCCTCAAAGGATTCAAGCTCAAACAAGATGGTGTACATGAAGTGCTTTTGCAAACCTTTAAGGGGCTATACATTTCAGGCTTTATTTTTATTATTCCATCTTGCACATATGTAGAGTTAATTATTTTGAGATGTATACATCTTTATATGTATTTATATTGTCTCCTCTGGACAGATCTGTCTCATGGCTCTAGTCCGCTCACATCTTTTTTGAATCCTGATGCTGTCAGCCAGTGTTATATCTTTCCATTATAGCTCCAAGTTATCCACAATGTCAACTATAAATTCATTTCTTTAAACTACCTATAGCTCCCATTCTTATTCATATTTGTTTTATTTTTCCAATCTGAAGATGAGAAGATGGAATTGAAATAGCTGTTGATTGGTTCTGATTTCTGTCATCTGTTAACATTAAAGTTACACTTACATTCTGCAATTGCTGGGTTATTAATCTTTCTAAGAGAACAGTGCATAGGGAACTGGCCTGGAGTTAGGAAGAGCTGGGATCAAATTCTGCCTGTGATGATTCTATAACCTAGGCATTCCACTTAACCTTTCTGTGTTCTAAGCAACTCTCTAAGACTAAAAGTACTAGTAAATGTGCTGGCTTGAATGGGTAGAGGGAGTTGTTTCCTCTGAGCATGCCTATACCAAGGGAATGACAGGTGCAGGCTCTGTCCTTTGTTTTCTCTGAACACACTCTTTATTTAAAACTAATGTTACAGATTCATAGGGGTCTGTAAAACTACCATGACAACCTTTCTGTGAGATACTAAGAATTTATGATGTCATCATGTCAAAAGGTCAGATAATAAATAAGTATATAATATATAATAATTAATATGATAATAAATCACAAGACCTGTGAGTTCTTTGGGAAAGGGGACTTCCAGGAGAGTAAATGCCCGCTGCCAGTACAGCCTGACAGTTTCTCTGTAACTCCTGGTTTTAGAAAACTGTCCAGAACACTTGGAGGTTGTTACTTGTCCAGAATCATGCAGCCTGTATGTATCAGAGGCAGGCTGTAAAATGAGCTCCAAGGCCTCCAGACCTTTCATGCACTGTGCGGCACTCCTACTCCCAGGTCAAAGGAAAACATGTAAAATGCTCTATTGCTTTCTACGTGAAGCATTACTCAAGGTACCATCCAAAGAGTGATTACAGACATTGATGTTTCCTGACAAGTTGGTCTCTTGGGGTCTAGTACTGTTTTCAACTTCCTGCCTAAAGTTTCCAAAGTGATTTTTTTTCTTAGACAATAAAGATGAATTATGTGCTTATTGTGTGTCAGGTACTGGGATATGTGATGAAGATATAAAAGTAAGGGGAAAGCAGTGCCTGCCCTCAATGAACTCATTTTCTAACAGAGGACACGACATGTAATTAACTAGTAAATCTCTAGAGTAAGTAGAATGCTGTTGTTGGTGGTTGTACTTTGTTCTCAAAGAGGACCATGACATCAGAAAGGTGATGCTATGACTTGCAAGTTTACTGGATTTAAGTACAGGAGGGCTGTGCAAAGTCATCTCCTCCAGAGATATTTGAGTCCAGGCGCAAGATATAGACCAGGAAGACTGGAGGTGGCCCCAAATGGCATGTAATTTCAGAACTGAAGGTACTAGAAGCTGGGGTGATTGAGAAACAATTCATATAGAAAGCAGAACTTGAGCTGAGTTTTGAAGGAAGCCAAGGACACAAAGAGGCAGAGGTGAGGAAGGCAAGGGGAAGAGTCTGGAACAAAGGCAGGAGATGGAATGTTGTATGTAAGGAACAGTAAGTGGGCTGGCATAGCTAGTTTGGGGGGTTTGTGGTAAGGAGTAAATTTTAAAAAGACTGGAAAGGTAGGAATGGGTCAGATCGTGAAAAAATTTAGATATTGGAAGACTTTATATTAAATGTTGGATGTAAGAGGGAGCTGTTCCAGTGGAGTGTGTGGGTGCAGTGGACTGGGAGATGACACGGTCAGAGTTGCACTTTAGGAAAATCACTTTGGCAGGTGAACGTGGAGAGACCAATTAGGAGGTTACTGCTACAGCCCAAGTGAAAGATGATGAGTGCCTTACTAGGAGGCTGTGTGAGTGAGAAGAATAGGATGTGTATGAGAAACATCTTGAAGAGAGAAAGAACCAGGATTGGAAAACAAATGCAATCCTGAGTGACTGGCAATATGGTGGTGCCTTCAGCAGTAATAGAGAAGATGGGAAGAAGATTTAGAGGGAAAAGATAATGAGTTCTGTTTTGGCCATATTGAGTTTAACATGTCTATATATTACCCATTTTAAGATTGTGGCCCAAAGCTAATATAACCTTCAAAACCATTTCTAAGGTTTCCTACTGACGGGTGGTGATGGTAGGGACAAAGGGATCCTTACCTTTTGTGACACTGGCGTGCTTGGATTAGTAATGGCTGCTGAAAATCCAGGGTTATTTCGTGAGCAACCAAATATCCGTAAGTCATCCCTGGAATCTGCAATCTGGAAAAAATGTATAGCCAGTTAAAACACCCTTATGTAAACTAAAATGTTCATGTCTCATTACAAAATAGCTGAGCTACAAGAAGGATAATGGACCTGATCCAGCTAAGTTGTGCTGTGGATAGAGCACTGGATCTGGGGCCAAGAAGACCTGAGTTCAAATCCAGCCTCAGACACTTACTAGCTATGTGACCTTGGGCAAGTCAGTTAAACTGTTTCAGTTTCTTTAACTGCAAAATGGGAATGCGAATAAAAGCACCTACCTCCCAGGTTCTTGTGAAGGTCAAATGAGAATATTTTTAAATCTGAGCCAAGGGACAATTTAATATATTTAAAGTTCCTAGCACAGTAACAGCACATTGCAGATGCATGTAAATGCCAGCTATTATTATTGCTCACTACTACTAATCCCCTAATGCCCTTGGCATTTTTCTGCACAGATAAAGTGTATTTGGACCCATGAACATTTTATTTTGATGATTTTTAAAGCTCAATGTGTATTAAAGGAATGAACTGAAGTGGGGGCTTTACAAATGGCCGTCTCCATCGGGAGATTCTGATTTAAATGGAAGACAATAGATTTAGAGTTGGGAAGGATCTCAGAAGCCACTTTACAGATGAGAAAACTAGAGTCCTAAATACCTTGCCCACAGTCACATGGTTGGCAAAGATTGGAGTTGGGATGTGAATTTCAGGATTCTGAAAGTCATCTCTCTTTCCACTCCTCTACATAGCTACTGAAAAGAATTTACATGAAAGACTAGAATTCACTTAGTAGGTAGTAAACTGGGAGGATATTTACTGAAAGCTTTTCTCCCCATTAGATTCTTTTCCTTTGGCTAAACTCATATAACATTTCCAGTAAAGACAACTCTGGTTTGCACTACAGATTTCATTTATCAGAAGGAAAAAGCTATTTTTGTGTAACCTAGCAAAGTCATTTTATCTAAAAGCTACCTACCTACATTCCCTCCCTGGCTTAAAGACTTTTTCTTTATCAGTCCCTAGAAACGATGGGTGAAAGAGGAACTTACATACTTTTGTGAGATTCTGGGATTAAGCATGATAAATTTTGTATGTCAAATGTGATGATTAAAAAGGTTAGAGACATAATTTCTGGGTAATTTAATCATTTTATTAATAAGACCAGAAGGTTATTAATAAAAGGATGGTCATTTGACTATCTCTCTTAGATCAAAGATAATCATGCAGGTGGTCTTATAGTTTATATACCCTTCTAACAGGTGCTGATGTCACCCCATCATCATGTCACCTCTGAACAGAGAAAATATCTCTGTAGCAGACCACTCCCAGCTATAACAGACCACTCCTAGCCTACAGCTATCTAGACAAAAAAACAAACAAACAAACAAACAAAAAAACCAAAAACCAACAAAAAACATCCATCTCCACCCTAGCTAGAGTGGAGCTTCCTCACAGGATGAGCTTCCTCACCCTAGATTAAATTCATTGCATAGTTGGGTGGGGTCTAACCAAGATCTACAGAGTCAATATAATCTCATTATCAATAATGTTCTTCAAGAAAACTGAAGTTTTTAAAAGGAGAAATTTAGAAAAAAGGAGAGACCTCTAAATCTCCCTAAGATGTTGGTTATTAATAATAATTTCTCTCATTCTCCCATTTGATTCTTGAGAGGTGTGGCCTCCTCAATGAGTCATCAACTGATATGACAAAGACTTCATCAAAGGTTCCTAACTATGGGATTTAGGAGGGGAGACAATGTGAGGGGAAAAATGGGGAGAAACTGATCAATGCATTGAAAAAACCAAAGGAGCAGTGCCTTTTAGTAAACAGACCTTACAGACAAAAGATGCAAAGGGAAAAAGTAAATAGTTAAAAAAATCATAGATGTTATGCTTAATGGAACATGGCACTTATACCTATAAAATTATGCCCCTGAAAAAAAGGGCTAATGTTCCATCACATGAGCCATTAATCTTTTAGGTGCATGAAACCTTAACAACTCAAATCCATTCACAACCTACCTTGCTGATATCAGATTCAGATTTGCTGGAACACATACTCTGAAGTTCTCTCACAAGGTCTACCTCATCATCTGAGCCAAGGGACAATCGCTGATCCAAATTCAATCCTTGTGGTTGGTCATTCTCTAAAGAGCTATTAGAAATGTAAATTTAAAAAAAAATTTAATGTGAGAAGCTTTGCTATCCAATATAGGTCATAAAAAATGGTACCACTTTTCAGAATTAGGTGGGAAAATTTTATAAATAATTTATAATAATCTTACAAATTCTATCCATCACCTATTAACCTATTCCTAAACCTTTAGGCTCATCTAAGAAAATCTAGCAAGAAGTGAGAACAAAATCAAGGAGGATGGTGGTCCACAGCCCTATCACTTGTCCTTGGTAGTACTATCAAGTGAATTCCAAACTGGTTTGGACACAGAGTACAATTTGAAGACAATGTGAAAGGAGGTTTTTAATGGAATGCCTCAAGAATCTATTATTGGCCTTGTGTTAACTTTTTATCAGTGACTTGGACAAAGGCAAAAATAGCATACTTGATGAATTTTTAGATTAAACAAAGCTAGAAAGGACAGGCAATAAGTTAAATGATGGAGTTAGGATCTAAAAAGCTAATGTGGTACTTTATTGTCCTTGACGACTTATATATTTTACAAAGTCTTCCAAAAGAAAGCTAAGAAAATCTTAAGTTTCATCAAATAGTGTCCAGAATGAGGGAGGCTATAATCATTCTGTACTCTGCCCTGGTCAGACCACATTTAGAGAACTGTGTTCAGTTGTGGATGCCACATGCTGAAAAGAATCCACAGGAGGATGGTGAAGATCCCTGAGATCATGCATAGTAGAATTTTTAAAGGGAATTTAGATGTTGGAATTTAGTTTGGAATTCAGTTGATAGTACTACCAAGGACAAGTGATAGGACTGTGAACCACCATCCTCCTTGATTTTGTTCTGACTTCTTGCTAGGTTTTCTTGGATGAGCCTAAATAGGTTAATAGGTGATGGATAGATTAGAGAACTTAAGGAAGAACATTACAGCTACCTTAAAATATTTGAAGGATAGTGAAAGAGGGATTCGACTTATTCTACTTGGCCTAGTAAGGCAGAACTAGTAGTACTGTGTTTAAATTGTAGAGAAACAGATTTTGGATTGATAAAAGGAACACCACTGGACAATCAGGGCTACCTCAAACTGGAATGGCATATCCATAAAGTTAGACCTCAATAGAAATCTTTGAGAAAGGCCTGCATGTTGTACCTGTATAGGAGATTTTGCTTTAAACACTGTCCTACTCAGATTCTATAACTAAGGGTCTTCCTTTCATGACTGATTCCAATTAAAAATTTTCTTCTCACGTTAGAATTTTTCCCCATAGATATTCCTGTTATAATAGTCTCTACTTTCTTTTCTTATGAGTTGTCTTTTGTGGCCTCTGTGGAACAAACATTAAATATATCTGCTCTCTAAAGTTGACCATGACAAAAAATAAAAATTTTGGATTTTGGAGAAGATGTGGGAAAACTGGGACACTAATGCATTGTTGGTGGAGTTGTGAACTGATCCATCCATTTTGGAGAACAATTTGGAACTGTGCCCAAAAGGCTATAAAACTGTGCATATCTTTGATCCAGCAATATCATTGCTAGGTCTACATACCAAAGACATCAGAAAAAAGGGAAAAGGATCTATTTGTACAAAAATGTTTATAGCAGCTCTTTTTGTGGTGGCTAAGAATTGGAAATCAAAGGGATGCACATCAGTTGAGGAATGGCTGAACAAGATGTGGTATATAATTGTAATGGAATACTATTGTGCTATAGGAAATGACAAGCAAGATGCTTTCAGAAAAACATGGAAAGACATATGAACTGATGTATAATGAAGTGAACAGAACCAGGAGAACATTGTACACAGTAACAGCAATATTATTTGATAAAGAATTGTGAATGGTTTAGCTATTCTCAGATCCAAGACAATGATACAAGACAATCTCAAAGGAATAATGATAAAGTGTGATATCCACCTCCAGAGAAAGAATTGATATTGATTGAATATAGCCTGAAGCAGACTATTTTTCACTTTCTTTCATTTTTTTTCTTTTATTCAAGTTTTCTGGTACAAAATGACTAATATGGCAATATTTTACATAATTGCCCATGTATAACCTATATCTAATTGCTTACCATCTCAGGGAGGGGAAGGGAAAGGAGGGAAGGAGGAATAGAACTTGGAATTCAAAACTTTAAATGTTTTAAAATTTGGAAAAAAATGAAATTCATCATAATCCAAAATTATATTTACTATGGGATATGGAATCAAAATGACCACTATTAAGTGGTGCAATAACTTGCTTGTAAAAGGTCCACATATTTAGGCTGCAATATACATATTCCCTAACACGGAGGCTCCATTTTGTAGACTTTGAGAACCAGAGGTCCTGCAAAAACAGCTTTATGTAGAGGGAAAAAAAACTCTATTCCTAAATTCTGAACTTTCTGCTTGGTATAAGAAAAACAAAAGGACCACAAACCTCTATACCTTTAGGAAAATAACAGCAAAAACAAAACAAAACAAAAAAACCCACCTATTGCAAAACTACTTTTTTCTCTAGAGCAAATATAATACAATTTTATATCATCATTTAAAAATGCATTAAGAATCTTGCCAATGCTAGTTCATATAGCTCCAGGAAACTAACAACAAGAAAACCAATTGCCCCAAACCTACTTTAACTCTTAAGCAATGGTAATACAATTCTTATATTATCCTTTAAAAATGCATTAAGAATATATCTCAAATTTGGAGTTAAAAAGAAAGCAAATGCCATTTCTGACCTGGCTGAAATGGACTAAATGCAAATCATATTAAGTATAAAAAATTTCTGAATGCTTCATATTGCATTTGTACTAACACAGAATTATTACATTAATGAAATATAGTCCTGGCATAAATTAGTACCAAGAAAGAACATAGCCTTTCCAGCTATGCCTTCTTTTTCATCTTCAAATGGACTCTATGACAAATCAGTTAACCTTTCATCTTTGCTTAAGGCCTGCAATTTGACAATGTACTTACTTTTGTTTCATTAGAGAAGCAATTCGGTTGCAATTTGGCTGCAATATGTTCTTACTTTTTGTACCTGTGAAGGGGAAAAAAGCCATTTACAAAGTCATTTACACTTCAACAGCATTTCACTGTTTATCTCCAACACCAAAAATAGATCATGATGACCGTAGTACTTAAGAAAAAGCTCATGGAATTTGTCATACTTCCTACTCATTGTCATATGGAAGCCTCTTCTTTTGAATTACCTCTCAAGGCAGAAGATTTCAACAGAAATTGCACATTACCAGGTATGGGTATTACATGTGATGGGTCCACCATAATTTAACACTTTTTTTTATTATTATCAAAACCAACAGAACAACAAAAGTCCATGAAGAATGGCTAGAGAAATGACTTTCTTTGTTCCAGATCAAATAATCTTTGTTAGTCAAGTGCTCATTTAAAACCAGCAACTTTTTTTTAGCATGACCATGGCACCATAAACATATGTTTAATAAAAAATTTTTATGACTCCTTCCCTGGTGGTTGATCCAATGGCTGATGAAATCTGTTATTTATGAAGTTGGTTCTCCAAGATTACTTAGAATCCCTTCAATTGGATTTTACTTAGAATCCCTTCAATTAGATCACCCAATCTCGTAGTTTTCATCTCAAAGAGAGCCTCTTGTGTATAAGAAAAAAAACAAAAAACAAAAAACTGGTCCTACCCAATTTAAAGAAAAAAAAAGTTTACCTATGAGGGGTTTTTTTCCCTCTCTCTCTCTGCCTTTGCAGAGGCTGTCCTTTCATGCCTGGAATGCACTCTTTTCTTAGAATCTCTAGCTACCTTCATGTATCACATCATAGGTTTAGAGCTAAAAGAAACCTTGAGGCCATATTGGCCAACCACTTCATTTCACAGATGAGGAACATAAGGGACTTGTCCATAACTATTAGTCTGGCTAAGGAATTAGATTAGATTGGCAGGATTATGAAGAATGGACTAGAGAAGGAATAGAGTGGCAGAAAACAATTGCTTGTAAAGTCCCCCCAACTCTCTGGACATCCTGTACTGACCTGGACTAAAAAGGACAAAAACATCTGATAGGGAAGTTGATGCCCATGATTCATTTCAATCACCACATGTTGCCTCTTCTAATCTTTTAAGCTGCTAATACTTTTCTCATAACCCTCCAAAAATTTTTTCACCATATGTTTTCTTTTTATGTACTCTTACACATAAATATTTTTCTTCTAGATAGAATGTAAGCTCCATGAAGGCAGGAACAATTTTATTTATTTATTTTCCTATTTGCTTATTTGTTTATTGGTCTTCCCAGTACCTAGAATGGTGCCTATCATATAGTAGGCACTTAAAACTTGCTGGCTGATTGAGTTCCTAGTCTGGAAGAAGTTTAAAGAAGTTAAAGATGGAAGATAGCTATGACTGACTGATATGATTAAAATATTATTAAACATAAAAGAGTAGAAACTGATGCCTGGGTCACTATTCTGACAACACCAAGAAAATACTGAGATTATCTGAAAACTGTTAGGAATTCTGGGTGCAACCCTTTTCCTTCCAGGTCAACAGGGTACTTAGGATGATTAGAACAATAAGAAAGGGGCATGAGAAGGGACACTGGATGTGGAACAGGGAGACTTGGCCTTGAATATGAACACTGCTAAATGAACCTTTTCTAATTCTTTTGGCTGTTAAACATCCTAAGTTATTTGTAATTATTTTGCTTACATTGTATTTAATGTTTCTCCTAATAGAATGTAAGCTTCTTGGGGGCAAGGACAGTTTCATTTATATCTGTGTATCCTCAACACCTAGACCAGGACCTGGTTAGTAGATACTTAAAAATTTACAAGTTGTTTCAACTTTTTTGACATTAATCTCCTTATATGTATAATGGGAGTGATGGAATAGACCAAAAAAAAAAAAGACAAACATTAAGAACCTCTCTGTTGAACACTATGTACCGTTGAAATTAAGATATAATCCCTTCCCTCAAGGACCTTATAGTCAGAAGGGGATAAAAAGCTTTAATAGTTATAGTTAAGGGGCGGCTAGGTGGCGCAGTGAGTAGAGCGTCGGCCCTGGAGTCAGAAGGACCTGAGTTCGGATCCGGCCTCAGACACTTAATTCACACACAAACAAAAACCTAGCTGTGTGACCTTGGGCAAGTTACTTAACCCCAATTGCCCTCCAAAAAGCAAAAAAAAAAATAGTTATAGTTAATAATACATGTTATTGTAAGTCAAGGATATTAAAGAGTTAGGAAACAAAGTATTGAGTGAAATAATAATAGGAAGAAATATTAAAATAGTTCTGAGGTTTCTTACAGTTCTACCATTCTCAGGTTCTATGGCTCTAAGCTTATCTCCAAAGAGATTATACAACAAAAGCCTCCACAGAACATGCAACCCTGTCATTTTGGTTTTCAGATCTAATAATCTACCCTCTTATTAAAGTTGTTAGGAAAGAGTTCTTAAACTATAAAACATCATATACATGTCAGCCATTATTTCATAGTCAATATTTAAGTTTTATATATTAATTTTTCACAGATCATGTATCAATTTCAGTGTGAGTAGTTGGAAAGGACCATTTTTCATTAATAGAAATGTCTAAATTAATGATGCATTAGAGGAGTTTTAATATTTTAAAAGTATCACACTATTGTAGCTGTTTTAACATGACCTACATGTTTATTAAAATGAAATAGTTGCCTAGAATTTACAATGTATGCTTTAGGTTGTTTTTTCTTATCTATCTATTTATTTTTCAAATGCTTTATTAACTTCTGGTTTACATCATTCATTTCCACCAGATTTTGAGTTACAATTTCCCCCCCATTTTTCTCCTACCCACCACCCCAGAATAGCAGTCCCACAGGATATCCTCTCATCCAATCTGCTCTCTCCCATATCTTCTCCCATCCCCCCTTCAACTTTACCATTAGGGCAAGGTGAATCTCTGTGCCCCAATGCCTGCACATCTTATCTCCCAATTACACACAAAATAGTATTAATAATAGTATTTATATATATTTGAAACATTTAATTTTAAAACTTTTAATTTCTACGTTGTTTTTTTCACTTCACATTTGGCAACTAGTGTATTGTTCTGACTCTCTCAATTTACATGTCCATTTAATGTAATCTTTATTTTGTGTTTCTTTTTTACTTCTCTTGTTTATTGTCACACTTTAAACCAATGTGTTATAGTAAGTAAAATCAACTATTACTATAAAGCTGGATATACATTTAATATGACCTTGGAAACTTCTTAGTGAATTTACCTATGTTTTGGTCTGGACAGCATAGTCCCTCATACCTAGCACGTGCCTAAATTATTAGTCTATTTGCTCTTTCTCAGAGGAATAGAAAAAGTATTTGAGGGAAGCTGAGAAATTATGAAAATTGTACTTCATAGCTGGTATTTTCCTAATAACATGATTTGAGGGCAAAAAACATTTTTTATATTTTTAGTCCCTGCTGCCCATCCTAGGTAGCATAGGAAAGTCTCTGAAATTTCAAAGTAGTTGAACAATAGCATGTCTGGAAGGGTAAGAAATCTCTGCTATATTATAGAAGCTTAAGACACAGTGTCCAATATTTCAATATATCACATTGTAGATTTTTATGAAAATTTATGAAATATATTTGATTGTAAGCTCCTTGAGAGCAGGCACTGTTTTGCTTCTATCTATATGCCCAGCACACTGCCTGGCACATAGTAAGGCACTTAATGAATGTTTGCTGATCAACTGATTGAATATGGCTATTTTCAATCTATTACAAAGTGACTGCTTCCATGCAACTGCATCTTCATTTGGATATAAAAAGAAATCAGCTTAATGGCTATCATTTTTTTTTCTTTTCTAGCTTCCATTTTCACCCAGGAATATATGTTCATGTATAGAGTTGTACACTATTTAAAAAGGTATATTTAGGAGTAGTAAATTTTTAAAAACAAGCTAAGCCAATATTCGACCTCAGA
The DNA here is from genome assembly GCA_011680675.1 of Gymnobelideus leadbeateri. Taxonomy (NCBI): domain Eukaryota; kingdom Metazoa; phylum Chordata; class Mammalia; order Diprotodontia; family Petauridae; genus Gymnobelideus; species Gymnobelideus leadbeateri. The sequence continues at coordinate 168,557 of WOXC01008005.1, forward strand.
GTCAATAGGGAGCATGCCACAAGAATTTAGTAAGTAAGAGAATGACATGGTCAGATCTATACTTTAGGAAACTCTCTAGTGGCTCTATGGAAGATGGGTTGGAGAAAGGAGAAACTTTTGATAGGGAGACCAATTAGTCTAAATGAGAGGTGATGTGATCCTTAACTAGGGCAATGGCTATGTCAGTAGAGAAAGGGATCAATGTAAGAAATGTGAAGGAAGAACCACAAACTTTGAAAACACTGGATAATGTGGAAGTGGGGTGAGGGAACATGAAGGGGCAAAGATGACATGGAGACTGTGATTGGAAGGATGGAGATTCTTTTTTTTTTTTTGCTTTTTGGAAGGCAATTGGGGTTAAGTGACTTGCCCAAGGTCACACAGCTAGTTTTTGTGTTAAGTGTCTGAGGCCGCATTTGAACTCAGGACCTCCTGACTCCAGAGCTGATGCTCTATTCACTGCGCAACCTAGCTGCCCCATATGGAGATTCTTTTAAGAATAACAAGGAAGATTTGAAGAATGGTGGATTTAGAGTGAGAGAATGTCATGAATTCTGCAAATCCATTCCTGCCTGACCATGCTTTTTGTCTTATTCTGTTCCACACAAAAGAAAAAAGTGAAGAGGCAGGCAGGACTCTTACTCGTAGGTCACTGCCCAGAAAGGCAAGGGCACCTACCACAACCACAAGGTGATAGAGTGGCAATGGAGTTTTCCCACTGGCGCCTACACAGATGCTGTGGCCAGTAATTTGCATTATATCTGCCTTTAGGGGCTGGCAATTGAGTAGCATAATTGATAGAATTCTGGGCCTGGGGTCAGGAAGGCCTCAGTTCAAAAATGGCCTCAGACACTACTTATGTGACCTCAAGTCACTTAACCTCTGTCTTCCTCAGTTTCCTCAACTGTAAAATGGGGATCATAATAGCATCTACCACCCAGAGTGATGAAGGTCAAATCAGATAATATTTACAGTGTCTGGCATACATTAAGCTCTTAATAAATGTTTGTTCCCTTTTCTCTTCTCCTTTCTTGACACTTAACTCAGAAATGGGAGGGTGGAAGGAAAGTAGCATAGAGGAGTGCTGGGGATTAACGGTAGATAAAATTGTGTTGTAGTTAAACCCTACAATTACCTAGTGAGCATAGAATGCTGCCAGTCTTCCCACCATGAAGTTCATTGATCACACTGTGCCACAATGGACTCACTGCTATAGTCAACAAATTCTCTGAAGCTTCAAAGATAAGGTGGCATCTGGGTTGAGCCTTGAAGGAAGACTGGGATCCTGAAGGTCACAGAATAGGAAGGAGTATGTTCCAGGAATAGGGAACAGCTTTATGAATGCACAGAGACAATAAATAGAATGTCAAACTCATCTAATGAAGCCTTCTCTAGGGAAGCAGAATTTTAGGAAAATCACTTTGGAAGTTATATGGAGGTTATTTATTCCAATTCTATTATTTTCAGAGAGGCAGCCAGTGGGATGGTGAAGAGAGCAAGCTTTGGAATTAGCAAGAAAGATTCTTCCAAGTTCTTCTTCTGACAAATGCTAGCTGTGTGATTCTGGGCAAGAAACTTTATCCTAGAAGTCTAGGCAACTCTCTAAGACTACAAAATGAAAAGGAGGTGCTGACCTCAACTGGTAAAGCAAGCTTCCTCACCTGGCACTTACCTATATCAGTGAAATTACAGATCCACTGTCTATCCTTCTCCCTAATTTTAGAGGTAAAGAAATAGAAACCCAGAGAATTTAAGTGATTGACTTCAGGTCACAGAGTAGAGTTGAGACTAAAAGTCAGGTCTCCTGCATATCAGACTAGTGTTCTTTCTACATTTTATCTACTGCATAATTTTGTTATTATATGCACTGAGAAAATATAAGTGGTTAAGAACAGAAAAGATATTTAACAAAAACCAAGATAAAATTTAGGCTTGTAAATATCAGAATGAATGTGACATTTGCCAATACCGAGATCACCAAAAGCATTTAAAAATACTACATATTAAAATGCCCATCAAATAGGAAATGGCTGAACAAGTTGTGGCATATAATTGTAATGGAATATTACTGTGCTATAAGAAATGATGAGCAGGTAGATTTCAGAAAAACCTGGAAAGACTTATATGAACTGATGCAAAATGAGGTAAGCAGAACCAGGAGAACACTGTACACTAACAGCGATACTGTACAATGATGGTGAATGACTTAGCTATTTTCAGCAATACAATGATACAAGACAATTACATAAGACTCATGATGAATGCCATCCACCTCCAGAGAAAGAATTGATGGAGTATAAATGCAGATTGAAGCATACTATTTTTCACTTTCTATATATTTTTTCTCCTCTTTGGATCTGTGTTTTCTTTTACAACATGACTAATAATGTGGCAATGTATTTTGCATGATTGAACATGTATGACCTAAATAAAATTGCTTACTTCCTTGGGGAGGGCGGGGACATGAGGAAGGGAAAGAGAAAATTTGGAACTCAAACATTTTAAAAATTGAATGTTAAAAATTGTCTTTACATGTAACTGAGGAAAAATAAAATCCTATTAAAAATTTAAAAGAATGTAAAAATATAATAAAAACTCTATATCTAAGATGAGAATTCAAGAAAATGAAGGTGATGGCAAACTGTACAAGCTTGTCTAAGTTGGTATGTAACTATAATGACAAAGGAATGTTTTTATATAGAGAAAAGAAGTTGTTTGCAACATATCAAGTCACATTCCCTTAGGAAGTTCTTTACCTTCTGGACTTATCTCTTGTTTGCTCCAGGCTTGTGATGTGGAATGGCCAGACTTCTTTCGGGGACTAGTGTTCACCTTTCTCCAGGAGTTGCCATCCCCTTTCTTCTTGCTACAACTGTAACTTGAAACCATGGAAAGAGGGAAGCTTCCTCCTTTGAAATCAGCTATATACTGATCTAGCTCTGAAACAACATATTTTGCAACATGAAGGACTCTTCACAATGTATGTACAGAATTCTGGACCATTTCCCAAAGAACTTGATTACCCAAAGCATAGGTGCAGCTATTAACCAAACAGTAAGAAGTCCCCAGGAGAACATAAGAGGGAAGTCATTTAGAAATAGGCAAAATGGATAAAGAAGATAAGGATGTTAAAAGGCAGAGATTAGGAAGGAGTTCATTCCCTCCTCATAGAGGACAATTTGCAAAATTTTGCTTTAATGTCTGGAGGCTAAAATAAATTTCTGTCACTGGTCAAAATGCCATTTCTTTATAATGAACTGGCTGACCATGAAGACAAACAATGAGATCAAATAGTAATGGAAATTGTGAGCACAAGCACTTCCGTGAACATATTTGGTAACTGGGAACTATTGTGTCCCGTGATTGGTTTAGTAGGAACAAACAAATGGGAACTTGTACCTGCTCTGGGGAGAGGACAGCCATGCAGAACTGCCTTATTTAGCAAAATACTGAGAGCAGCCTTCACCACAGCTTGCTGTCCTTGGCTGGGATGCTTTCGAGCAGTTGTCTGTCCCAGGCCAATCTGCCTTTTCACAGATGCTCTTGACAATATCGCTTCTTGAACTCTGGGAGCAATGACAGCATTCCATAATTTTGACATCCACCTGGGAAAGCAGAAGAGAAGTCAAAATTTGGCTTTGGCTAAGACAGAAAGGAAGATTTTATTCATGTGGTTAGGATAGTTCCATACCATGGTAGTAAAAAGGTTACTGTTTAAGGACCCAGAAGTATTCAGGTCGTTCTGGAGATTTTGCTGCCTTTTCCAATGCTGCTTTCATTTTGGAGTAAGTGGGAATATTTAACACCTCAAATTGCACAAGTGGTTTTTTTTTTTTAACAAATGCTTTATTAACTTCTGTTTTACATCATTCATTTCCGCCAGATTTTGAGTTACAATCATTTTCCCCCCATTATTCCCCTACCCAACCTCACAGGACAGTAATCCCACAAGATATCGCTTCCTCCATTCTGCTCTCTCCCATACCTTCTCCCATACCCCCATCGACTTTTCCATTAGAGGAAGGTGAGTCTTTGTATCCCAATGCCTGCACATCTTATCTCCCTATTACAATCAAAAGAGTATTAATAATAGTATTTATATATATTTGAAACATTTAATGTTACGACCTCAAATTTCAGATCCATTTCCTTCCTCCCTTGTCACCCATTCCCTCTTGGGAGATAAGTAATTCAGTATATGTTGTACATGTCTGGCTATGCAAAACATTATCATAGTAGATATATTGTACAAGGCTGCTTATAATTCCCTCCCACTCATCCCACCCCCCACCTGGTCCATTCCCTACATGATCCTGTCCCTCTTTCATAGTGGGTACTTCCAACCTCCCCTCACCCCAAGGATGCCCTCCCATCCATCATCCCTCCTCCCATCCCCCTTCCCCCTATCCTGCTGCAGGTTGAGATATCCCATTTACTATGTATGTCATTTTCTCCCTGAACCAAATTCAGTTTGAATGTGGTTTTGCCTTTTTAGCCTTCCTTATTCTCCCCCTCTTTTGCAACCCCTTCCCCTTGCTTCTTCTGCATGGGATAGTTTACACTACCCTGTCTCTCCCCATCTCCTCTTGCCACTTTCCTCTCTCACCTCATAATTTCATCCCTTGAGTATTCTCTCTTCCCAACAAATTCAACTTATGCCCTCTATCCATATACAACTGTAACCATATGCACACACATTCACATATGTATTCATATGACCACACCCCCTTCTTCCATTATTTTCATAGTGAGAAAGATATCATCAGTCACAGTTATTGCTTTTCCATATAGGAATGTAAATAGTTCAACTTTGATAAGTTCCTTTTGATTTCTTTTCCCTGATTACCTTCTCAGGCATCTCTTCCTTCTTGTGTCTGGATGTCAAATTTCTATTCAATTCTGGTTTTTTCCTCAAGAATGCTTGAAAGTCCTCTATTCCACTGAATGACCATATTTTCCCCTGAAACAAAATACTCAGTTTTGCTGGGTAGGTGACCCGTGGGTTCATCCCCAGTTCTTCTGCCCTCTGGAATATCATATTCCATGCCCTTCGATCTCTCAATGTAGAAGCCGCCAGGTCCTGGGCTATTCTGATTGTGTTTCCACAATATTGAAATTGTTTCTTCCTGGCTGCTTGAAGTATTTTCTCCTTGATCTGGGGATTCTGGAACCTGGCTATAATATTCCTGGGAGTTTTCTTTTTGGGGTCTTTTTCGGGAGGTGATCGGTGGATTCTTTCAACCTCTATTTTGCCCTCTGGATCTAAAACATCAGGGCAGTTTTCCTTGAGAATTTCTTGAAGGGTGATTTCTAGGTTCTTTCTTTGATCATGGCTTTCAGGTAGTCCAATAATTTTAAATTGTCTCTCCTGGATCTATTTTCCAGGTCAGTGGTTTTTCCCATGAGATATTTCACATTGCCTTCTACTCTTTCATTTGTTTGGGTCTGCTTAACAGCATCTTGATTTCTCATAAAGTCATTAGCTTCCATTTGCTCCAGTCTAACTCTGAAGGAATGAATCTCCTCAGTGAACTTTTGAGATTCTTTTTCCATCTGGCAAATTCGACTTTTAAGGCATTCTTCTCCTCATTGCCCTTTTGGGCCTCCTTTGCCATTTGAGTCAGTCTATTTTTTAAGGTGTTGTTTCCTCAGTCAGGCTGTTGACCCTCATTTCATACTTTTCCTGCATCCTTCTCATTTCTCTTTCCAATTTTTCCTCCACTTCTCTTATTTGATTTTTAAAGTCCTTCTTAAGGGTCCTCTATGGCCTGCAACCTGCTCATGTTTTCCCCTGGGGCTTTTGGAGCAGGACTTCTGACCTCACAGTCCTTTTCCCGCTCTATGCCCCCAAAATAGGAGTCTAGGGTTGCATTTTTCTGTCTCCTTTGCCTTGGCATGTTGCCACTTAATTACTTGACTTTTGGGCTTGTTGCCACACTATGGCTTTAAGGCCAGATAGAGGAATTTTCGTCCCGAACGTGTAGGGGGCAACTTCCGTTTCTGGCAAGCTGTAAACCCACCCACAACTTCCACCCTAGATCACAATCCAGATCCAGGGAGGTTAAAGCAAGAGCGATTACCCCCCAAGACTGATCGCTGGATCTCCCTACAAATTTGCAGGCTGGGAGCGGGATCTGCCTCTGAAAACTACAAAATGGCGTTTGTCCTCAGCGGCTTCTAGCCCCCAGGGGAGGAGCCGACGCATTCCCTAATACCAGTCCCAAAGTCCATAGGACACTAACCTCTTACTTTGTCCCAGGCAAGTCTATGTTGATAATTCTGGAGTCGCCACAGCTCCTGGTGTCCTGGGGTTCCTCCAGCTGGCTGCTGGCCCTGCCGCCCTGAGGCTAAAACCTTGGCTCATGGGGACCTGGGCTCGGCTCGGCTTGGCTCGGCTCCTGCGCTCTGCGCGCTGCACGCTGTCAGGTCCCAGACCACTGCGCTGGTCCTTCCTGCAGGGCTGCTGGGCTGTCCTCAGTGGGAGTTTAGCTTCTTTGTGTCGTTTTGTGGGTGCTGGGGCTCCAGAAGTTGTTCAGAGTCCCCTTTTACATCGTTTGGGGGGAATGTGGGGGCAGAGTGGCTTGGATGAGCTGTTTCTACTCCGCCATCTTGGCTCCGCCCCCACCAGTGGTTTTTTTTATCGGTGTGCAGCCAGAAAGACAATGGCATAATGAGCTGTCAATTTCCAAAATTTCAAGTAACAAGTTGATGTCAAAGATTAATTGTGTTTGCTTAAATGCCAATATTCTCTGGAACATTAAAATGCTGTGTCTGTATTTTTACTTATGGATGAATGTGACAATCAACTTGATGATAAGTTTTCTTCTTCAGCTCATCAGTGAGAAGAAAGGCTTGCTCTTATTTATGACGCAGGTAGGTGGCACAGTGGGTAGAGCTCTGGACCTGACGTCAGGAAGACCTGGCTTCATATCTCTCCTCAGACACTTAATAGCTGTGTGACTTAGAGTAAGTTACTTAACATCTGTTTGCCTCACCTTACTCAACTGTAAAATAGGGATAATAATAGCTCCTACCTCTTGGGGTATCAAGTAAGATAAGGAGAAAATGGGACGATATTTGTAAATATTACCACAGTGTCCTAGCATGTAAGAGACGCTATGTGAATGTTAACTAGCATTATTGTTCTTGCTGTTTCTTGATTATTCTACATGGAAGTAGGTTGAATGGTGTTTTACATCATGGTACACAAATGTAAGCTTGGAAAACTGTAAATAATGCCATAGAAAGAGCATTTATCAAACACTATGTGCCAGCCACCATAAACATTCACACAACTGTAAGATAAATGAATTAAACCATGAACTTATTTGCAGATCAAAGCTGTTTAAAAACAAACACCATGAATCTTTTTGCAACATAACTAGTCATACTATAATTTCCTTTCCTGTTTCTCCAAGTTAGATTTTCACATGTCTGACTTTACAAATCTAGGATATGCTTATCACTAGTTATAACTAGGGAATGGAAGATGTAGCTTCTCCCTAGGGTGCTAAATTTAGAGGGTACCAAAGTGTAGAAATAACTATCTTAGCAAAAATAATCAATTCAAAAGTAGGAAACTAGTGGGTGGTGAGCCTACCCACTGCCACCTAGCAGTGTTCTCACACCAGCATTCCAGCACCTGTGTCTCTACCTTCACAGGTCTCTCACTCCATGACCCTTCACAGAAGGTGCATTTTGCGCATTTCCCATAAGAGCAACATATGATGGTTTCCCAAAGCATAATGATTCTTAGTTATGGCTCTGCACATATTTACACATTTCAAGGAATTAGAATATATCTTGCTTCAATTGTCCATGGTAATGAGGGACAGGGAACTAATGAATAAATTAAGTCCATAGATCCTTTACAGCTTCATTTTGGCCAATAATTTCTATTTCCTTCTCAAGCAAATGTTTTACAAGAGTCTTTCATAACTGACTAACACGAATTTTGCTTTTTATATTTTTTGTCCACACCCAAAGCTAGAGACATTTACGAGTAGATGGAAAGCAGAAGAGAGGAAGTGAAGAGGGGATCCATACAGTGAGATTTAAATTCGTGGATTTAAAAAAAATATGTAAATATCTTCAACCTTAATTACAATTAGAGAAGACCTTTTCTAAGACTTAAGATTATCTGATCTATATTTTCCAAGCTTTAAAAAGTCATGTCACTTATGTTTACGAACAAATACACTTCCAATATTTAAAATGCAAACTGAATGGCTTTTCAAAGCCACAGCATATCTGGACACAAAAACTAATTAGACCTTTTATTATAATAAAGAACTCAGAGGAAGTTTAGGGTACTGGATAGAATGCTGGACTTGGCATCAGGGCAGTCTGGGGTTGAATCCTACATTAGCGACTTAGAGCTCTTTGACCCTAGGCAAGCCACATTATCTGTCTAGCCTTCATCAGTAAAATAAGGGGGCTGGGACTAAATGCCATCCAAGGTGCCTTCTACTTCTATCTCCAGCTCCTATGACTGTTGTGAATTCAAGTAAAAAAGAAGTAGGTTCCTACCAACACATTTCTCCTAATTCCCTTGATAAGAAAAAAACATTTCTTTTCATTAAAATGATTCTTTTAGAATATATGGAGAGTCCAAATTTCTAAATTCAGCAAGAAAAGTAGAAAGTGAGTAGTAATGAGATTCCCACATAAATACATCTCAGCATAGGTTTGATATTGCCTACAATTCCTCACCCACCTTGAATATCACAATTTCTGTCTAGAAGTATCCATATCCACACCTTTGAACTTGAAAACAAAGAAAAAATTCACTTACTTCACTGTTGCCTGGGCATGTCCTGGAATTACTGGACAGGAGAGGAAATATTTTGGCCCAATCAAGGCTTCAGGTGTGCCTAACCGAGACAAGCAGGAGTTCAGCTGGTGCCAAACACTAAGAGTCCAGTCTATGACCTTGCATACAGGGTCACAGGGTGAGGGCACTTTACCTCTGAACTAGAAAGAGATGAAAACAATACAGGCTTTAGGCTAGTCTTACTGGCTTTAGAAGCTCGCTTTCACTTATTTGTCAAGAAATTTGTAAAACTATTAGTTATCAAGATGCAGTCAATAAAAAATGTGACTAATACCCTTTGATTCATATGGTGATACCTTTATTGGGCCTATACCCAAAAGAGAAAGAATAACCTATGTGCATAAAAATATACATTGTAGTTTTTTGGGTTTTTTTGTAGTAGTAAATAAATAGAGACCAAAGGTGTCTCTTTCAATTGGGGAATGGCTAAAGAAATTATGGTATATGAATGTAATGGAATAATATTATGCTAATAAAAAACTTCAGAGAAACATGGGAAAACTTGCATGAATTGATATAAAGTGAAATGAACAGAACCAGGAAAACAATTTATACCGTAACAAGACTGAAAGACGAGCAACTTTTAAAGACTTTGGAACTTTGACCAATGCAATGGCCATAATTCCAGGTGCCTGGGGATGATGTATGCTACAGATTTTGTAACAAAAAGAAATTGTGAATTCAGGATGGAGAATGAGACATATTTTTGAGCATGTTCAATGTGGGAAATTTCATTTATTAAATATATGTTAAAGGTTTTGGGGGGGGTTCATTTTGTTTCTTTTTAGATTGGAGGCAGGGAAGGGTTGGAGAGAGGGAGGGAAAATAAATATGTTAATTGAAAAAAATGAAAACAAAACAAAATGAAATAAAAACATGACTGAGTTTCAACTTACCTATCACCTGACTGAAAGTGGATTGGATATAGCAGGCATGGGAAGGATGGCAGAAGGGAGGCAATGATTAACATTTATTGTCTCCTAGAACTTGGTGCTAAGTCTAGAGGGAGGTATGAATTTTAAATAAGACATGGCCCCTGTCTTCAGAGAATCCAGAAGGGATGGACAGGAAAACAAGTATAGAATAATAATGCAAAATATTACATGATAAGAATATTAGAGAAGTACAGAATGAAGTTTTATGGGAGGTCTTGGAAGGCCCAGTGTGTTAGATGAATACTTTCCCTTTCAATCTGAAATGAATGATATCAAGTGATGAGTCTTCTCCTAATAATGATATACTAGTGGGGGAGGCAGGATGGATAAAGTACTCTACAGGCTCTTAGGCTCCTCATCAAACCAAAACTCTAGTTTTCTAACTAGATAAGATCCTAGATAAAATAAGTGAGAGAGACAAAATAGTGCTTTGTGGTTGGGAAACACCACACATTCCCTGGCAATGGCTGGGGAGCATTGAATTGAGTGTAACTCCCATCTGATTTTTTTAAATTATCTTTTAATTGAAAAAAAATTCTTTATTACAAATTTGACAAACACGGATATTAACTTACACTAAAAAAAAGAAAAAACAGAAAAAATATTGTATATGAAATTCTTGTTTTTGTCTTTTTCTCCTTTTGAACTTCATTCTGATTTATTTTTTAATGTAATTTTAATGTTTAATTGATGTTATTTTCTTTCTTCTTTTTTCTGTATCACTATCATGACCTCCCCTCAAGTCCCCTAATGAGTCTCCCTTCTTCCTCAATAAAAAAAAGCACTTTGATGTAACAAAGAAGTCTACTAAGCAAAACAAAATGTATAAGGGGTGGCTAGGTGGTGCAGTGAGTAGAGCTTTGGCCCTGGAGTCAGAAAGACCTGAGTTCGGATCCGGCCTCAGACACTTAACGCACACACAAACAAAAACCTAGCCATGTGACCTTGGGCAAGTTACTTAACCCCAATTGCCCTCCAAAAAGCAAAAAACAAAAAACAAAACAAAAACAAAATGTATACATCATTGGTCATATCTGAAAACACATGTCTTATTCAGCACCTTTAGGCCACCTTCTTTATCAGGAGGTGGGAAACAGGATTCTTTGGGTTTTCAGGATTTATGACTGGAATTCTTATAAATCTATCATAGTTGTCTTCCTTTATAATATTGTTGTCATAGTATAAATAGTTCTGCTCACTTGACTCTGAATTAATTCATATTCCTAGGTTACTATGAATTCATTCATTTTGTCATTTCTTACAGTACAGTTTCATTCCATTACATTCATTTACCATCATTTGTACAGTTATTTCCCAGCTGACAAGTATTCACTTTCCAGTTCTTTGCTATAACAAAATCAGTTGCTATAAATATTTTTGTGCACATACATCCCTTCCCTCTTCCCTTGATTTTGTTGAGATATATCCAGTAATTAGGGGCAGCTAGGTGGCGCAGTGAGTAGAGCATTGGCCCTGGAGTCAGAAGGACCTGAGTTCAGATCTGGCCTCAGACACTTAACATATACACAAACAAAAACCTAGCCATGTGACCTTGGGCAAGTTACTTAACCCCAATTGCCCTCCCAAAAAAAAAAAAAAAAAGTAAAAAGAGATATATCCAGTAATGGCATCGCTGGGTATGCACAGTTAAATTACATTTTTGGGTAGACTGCCAAGTTCCTTTGGAGCAATTCACAATTCTACCAACAGGAAGGTAACATGCTCATCACCTCCCAACAACTGTCCTTTTGTCTACTCTGACAAAAGTAAAGTAAATTTCAAACTCATTTTAATTTGCCTTTGTATTATTAGTAGTAATCTGGAGCATTTTAAATTGTGATTGTTGATAAGTTCCCTTTTTTTCTTTTGAGAAATCACCTTTAACCATTTCTTCTACTGAGGAATAGCTGTCATTCTACTTTCACACCTCACTGTGATTTGGAGGCAGCCCTGAGCTCCTAAAACATCTGCCTGGAAAGTATGAAGCTCTGAAAAGGTAAAAGTTCAGGGGCAGAGATGTCTCAGTTGAGTACCAACCCATCTAAATTCAAAGAAGTTCATTAATAGAAAGTTAGTTATTAAGTGGATGACATTTTTTGGCCCAAGAAATGAATTAAAACTGTCTATTTACAGTCTATTCCAATGTACCATGTATTTATTGTTGTTTTTTTTCACCTAGTTATTTGCATATTGTCTTTCCCATTAGATTGTGAGCTCTTTGAGAACACGGACTATTCTTTACCTTCCAGATTAAGGGGACTTATATTCACTTGGAAAAATGTGCTAATTTTCAGTAATATTCCACATAATCCTTATGGTAGTATCATTTTTTTTGAAATCGTATTGGATGGAATTCAATTTTTTGCTATATCTTGTTATATTAAGGTCATGAATCAGACTATTTATTGTTTAAAGAACACTAAACTATAGTGAAATATGATATGGTAACTGCCTTTTCTCTTTCATTTTTGATGAAATGAAATCTCTACAATGCCAAGTAACTAGGACTAAAATTTGAGAAGGAAATGTGATATGTAGTTATGGAGTGAAGGAAGCAAAGCAAATTAAGAGACCTGGGGTTGGGGGAAGATTATTCAGGAACACATGGTACCATGAAAACTCAGTTTTTTATAATCAAAAATTTTGTTTCTAACTATAACTTCTATATACAGCTACCCTATTTTCATAACCTTTCTTATGGAAATGTTCCCATATGAATTTTGAGACCAAGATCTATAAATGAAGAATATTGCAGCATCTGGATGTTGTTGAAAATCAATTTATGGTTTAAGTCACACTCCATGGTGTGGAGGTGACCTAGTATTCCCGGAGACCAGACCAGACCAGACCAGCAGAGGAACAACTCTGGCCAGTAACAGACCCAGAAACTGACTCTGGATAGAGACCAGACTAGTAAGCTTTGGAAAAGCTCATCACCAAAAAGTTGGCTACTGAGTGATTTTTTTTGAATATGGAAAAGTTATAACAACTCATGAAACCATCTACCTAGGTCTAGAAGTAATGATGATGATGATTGATAAACATTTATGTGGCATTTTGAGCTTTATAAAGTGCTTAATAAATATTATCTCATTGTAAGGTCACGACAACCCATAAGGTAGATATTCTTATTACCCTCATTTTACATTATTATTTTCACAATTACTCAGATAAGGAAAATGAGGCAGGCAGAGGTTAAGTGACTTTCCCAGGTTCACACAGCTAATCAATGTCTGAGCTTCATCTGAACTCAGATCTTCCTGACTCTGTGTTTAGTTCTCTATTGATCTGTATGGCTGAAAGGGACTCCAGAAACCAATGAGATTAAAAATCATGTGTAGAATCAAATTATGCAAACAGATAAAATAAAATATTTAAAAGAATTGCAGGGAAAAATGATTTTTTCTAAAACCCCAGCTTTCTTACATGATGGTGAGAGAGTGGAAGAAGAAATTAATACCAAGAAGCAGCTAAATGCCATTAAGATTTGTTCCATTTATCTTAAGGCAGACTTTTTAACCTGAGGTCTGTGAACTTTTTTTTTTTAATTTTGATAACTGTATTACAATATAATTGTTTTCCTTTGTAAAACTGTAGGTTTTATTTTATGCAGTCAAAAGATGATTCTGAGAAGGGCTCTATAGGCCTTGCCAGACTGCCAATGGGGTCCAAGACCCAGAAAAGTTTAAAAGCCCCCTCCTCACTCCCACCCCATAACCCCGTCTAAGGCTGTTGATATGCCACACGGTTGCCATTCATTCTTATATGTTTTCCTCCAGAATGAATTTTATTAATCTATCTGATCTGCTTCTTTTGTAAATGATAAACACTGCTGGTGTCTCTCTCTCTCTCTCTCTCTCTCTCTCTCTCTCTCTCTCTCTCCCCCCCCCCCTCTCCTTTTTCCCCCTTTTTATCCTCCAGTCATTCAGACACAATGGAATAGAGAGCAGTATATGAAGCTTGGAACAGTCTTTTCAAAAAAAAAAAAAAAAAGGCCAGCATTTCTCTTATTGCCTGAAATAATGCCAATACTGCAGGATGAAATCTGGCCTATTCGGTATGTGGACATGTGACTTGAAGCAATGTAATTCATATTTTAATCATGATGAGGCTCTAAGAATATCAATAATAGGGGGAACTCAGACACATGCTCCTAATCTCTGCCCACCTGGTTTGTACCTTTGTAGTGCGTTTGGACATAAGCAATAAAATCCTCGTTGCGCAATCAATCTTCTGGTAGGAAGAACATTTTAATAAAAATGCTAATTTTTGAGTAGCAGTTGTATCTTTTTCATGATGCCTAAGACTAAGAGAACTGCAGAACGATTAGCTCACATGACAAAATTTTACTTTCATTGTTTATATAGTTGAATCTGGCCCTGTGCCCTCAGGCTAAACTCCAGGGCTATATAGCCCCTTCCTATAACATTTAGAGGCATTTTTTATGGAATAGTAAAATATGACATTCTATAAATATGGATTTCATTGAGGGACTGTATAATTTCTGGTCATATTACTGCAGATCACAGAACAAACTGAATGGTGATCAAATCTAACAAAATCAGTTGGCTTAATTTCAAATTGACAGCAGTGAGGACATGATAAAAATGTTTAAAAATTAATGTACGCATGTAATGTGTGTTTTTAAATTTTTATTTTTTTGGTCCAAATTTGTGATTTTATTGATGTAGGGAACTCCATCAAGTGATGCAGATAGGTAATCTCCTTGCAACTTCTAGTCCAAAGGTGGGGAACCTTATATTCTAGGGTCTAGAAGGAACCACATGTGGCCCTTTAGGTAAACTGTGGCCCTTGCTCTGAATCCAAACTTCTCAGAACAAATCCCCTTAATGGTTTTGTTCTGTAAAACTTGGCCTCAGTCAAAAGGCTGCATCTGAGGACCTAGAAGGCCACAGGTTCCCCACCTCTTTCAAGTCCAACTAATCTGCCTGGAACACTGAGGAGTTAAGTGAATAAAGTGCCCATAGTTATATAGCAAGTATATAATAGAATCTGAACTTGAATCAGTGTCTTTCTTCTTGCCTCCAAGATTGGCTCCCTAACAACTATGCTATAATGTTTCTCAAGCAGCATGCATGCATGTATGTGTGGTGTGAGTGTGTTACATGATTTCTGCATATGTAGAGAAATGTATGTTATACACATGTATAATTCTATACACATGCATGTGTTTTCATGGCGTAATTCACATATTAAAATAAAGGAAATATAGTACAAACTTTCTTATGATTTGGTCAATTAGATATCACAAGCCTAACTAAGCTTCATTCAGAACCCTGGACATTGGATAGGCCAATGTGTTAGCTGCTCCTTCTCCGTTACCTTATTCATAACTTTCCTTCTTAAAAACCTCTGTAGCAAGCCATTCATTGGCTCTCCATCCCATCTTAGCTGAACCCAGCGGAAATGTTGCTGGACCAACAAATCAGAGCCCTGGAGACGGGATTTGGCAATTGTCCCCATCAGAAAGCAGTTCTCATGAAAGTAATAGGACTCAGAGGTTCCATTTCCTAAAAATGAACCAAAAGTAACAGGGATATAACAATCAAGTTTCACACAGGCCACAATATGGAAAAAAAATGCAAGCTTATCCATTAAAATAAGAACAGACATTTAAATGATCACATGAACTGTTCGGAACCAAATGCAAAGAGATGAAGGTTTCCTGATTTTTCTCTTTACCTTTTAGAAAAGTACAGGGGTTTTCAGTGCCACGATATTCAAGTGGTGCCAGAAAGTCTCCCAATAGTTCAGATAATGAAGCTTTTTCCAAATTCTCCAAGACAATGATGACTTTCTTACTTACAGGAGGCTGTTTCACTGGGATAAGACAAGCTATGAGAAAAGGAACAACAAAGGAATTAAAGATTTAATAAATTGGAGAGAAAAAAAATTATCAAAGGAAAAAAAATGCAAAAATACAGTCATTTGCCCCCCTTCACAAAGAATAAACAAATACTATGAGGGGCAGTTAGGTGGTGCAGTGAGTAGAGCACCAGCCCTGGAGTCAGGAGGATCTGAGTTCAAAACTGGCTTCAGACCTTGGGCAAGTCACTTAACCCCAACTGCCCCCGAAAAAGAAAAAAAAAATATATATATATATATATACACACTATGGCAGACTAAGTGGCACAGTAGCTTTGTTACCTTGGGCAAGTCACTTAACCATGTTTATCTCAACTCCTCATCTGTAAAATGAACCGAAGAAGGAAATGGCAAGCAGCTCCAGTATCTCTGCCAAGAAAACCCCAAATGGGGTTACAAAATATCTCAACAATATGGTGTAGTAGAAAGAGTATTCAGTTCTGAATCACCAGTCTGAAGTTCATTACCCAACTCTGCTGCTACATATGTGACATGAGACTTTACAAGTCTCATATAACCAGGCTGGTGTCAATTTTCTTATCTGTAAAATTAATGGAGTTCAGAAACAATTAATTAAAAAAAGCTTCAGGATTTACTATGTTCTAGGCACTGCTTTATAAATATGATCTCATTTAATTCTCACAACTACCCTGGGAGGCAAGGGATGTCATTATACTCATTTTACAGTTGAGGAAACTGAGGTAAACATAGATTAAGTGACTCGTTGAGGATCACAGAGCTAGTGTCTGACACTGGATTTGATCTTGGGTGTTCCTGACTCGGGCCCAGCACTGTGCTATCTAGGTATCTAGGTGTGGGTGGGGAAACAGAACAGTATATGACATACTGTCAGATCTGTGCTTTAGGGAAATCACTTTGGCAGTTGAGTGGAGCGCGGTTCAGGGAGGGGAAATATTTGAGGTAGACAGACCCACAAGGAGGTATTGCAATAATCCAGGTGAGAGGTGAAGAGGATTTATAGAGGACATATATGATATAAAACTATAGATTTAGGGCTGGAAGGGACCTCTGAGGTCACTTACTTTAGTCTCATTTTACAAACGATGAAATGGAGACTTGGGGTAGAGAATTAAGTGATTTTTTTTTTCAAACTCTTGTTAATAGTATGAGTCTTTGAAGAGTCAGGATTGAAATCTCTGTAGGTCCTCTGACTTCGAAATCATCACTGAGCTGAATAAGATGAAATCTATTTTAATCTATGATTTTTTTTTTAATACATTCTGTTAAATTCACCAAGCACTGACTCAGGGAAAGGCGCTGTGTTAGACACTGAGGACACAAAGTATCAATGCGGAAACAAAACAGTATAGAGAATTTAAGTTCCTTGAAACCAGAAGCTATTGGATTTTTGCCCATATACTTTGTATCCCAGGGAAAGACCAATCAGAGAAATTGAGAGATTGTCATTAAACCATACAACGAGTTTTGGTGGAGGCAGGATCAGATTTCACATTCCAGGGATATTCTCACTACTGTATGCATTAATAAACATATCTGTTTATACATGTATATATGAACATGTATATATGTAATTCAAAAGAAAGAGGGAAGATATACCTGCTACATATTAATCCAAAATGAAATAGTTAAATAACTACAAAATGAATACTTTATGTAGGAAATAGATTAGCTGAAAATACATATAAATTAATTATTTATATGATAAAATAGCTTTCTTTTCAGTGAAAGATTCTGAAAAATTAAAATTAAAATTTTTGTTTTGAAGCTTGAGAGCCTTTACTTAGCTAATGTTCCCTAATAAAAAGAAAAGAAAGATCCATTTGAAGATGTGAAGGATCATCCTGATTCTCTCAAGAAGCCAATAACCACCTATTCTGTATTCTTGATATTGTGCTAATAATTCCCTTTCACATTCACAAGAACTCCTTGGGCCCGAGTTTGAAATAGCTTTTTGATTTTTACCAAGTTCCCAGAAAAAAAAAATCTTCCACAATCTCAAAAAATGCTGGTCGCTTCCAAATTTGATTTGTATTCTGCAGCAGGCCATCACGTGAGCGTCTGCTTATGTGCCTGACAAATTCATCATAAAACAGCAGCAGTGAGACTGCTGTTAAGGTTCTAATTCTTAAGAGACCATGATATTTTCTAAATATAACATTATTACAGAGATGCAATGAACCTGTAGGTATAAATAAGCTATTAATTTTAATGAATTTTACTTAAGCACACATAGACTCTTTTTAAACCTCCTAGTGACAAAACAAATTGACTCAACTCAAGAGTATATGATATTGGTTCATTTAGCCATTTATTTATTTGCTCCTGGAAGCTAGAGGTCTCTGCTCAGTCTCCTCTCCCTGTACAAAATGTATGTGTCTGGTTCTCCTGGCTCATTTTCAAATGAGAATGGAGCTGCTAGAAACTGAGTGAATAGACCCATCTGGAGCATGTCCAAAGAAACTACAGCAAGGGATGATTCATTCTAATGATGACCACAATCAATCAAGAAGCATCTATCAATCAACCAAGAAGCTTACTAGGTGCCAGGCCCTAGTGATACAAAGAAAGGCAAAAGCACAAAAAAAGTCTTTGCCCTCAAGGTGTTTACATGCTAATGGTGGAGACAACCTATAAATAAATGAGTGGATATGCAACAGATATAGGACAGAAGGGAGATAACCTTAGACCAGGAGGTTCTTATTTGTGTCTTAGATACAAATCATGTCATTCTTTTATTTGTATTATGGACCCCTTTGGCAGCCTGGTAATACCCACAGACCCATTCTACAAATAAGGTTTTAAATGCACTAAATAAAATACATGGGATTATATTATTATTGATTTTTTTTGCATGCAACTGGGAAGTAAGATGTACAGGCACTGAGACAAGCCTCAAGGGGTTCTCATTTCAGATCTTGCCCTACTGGAAAGTTGGAGGGGGAATGGCAGAGGATAAAAGAGAGAGCAGATTGGGAGAGGGGGTATACAGTGGGATCGCTGGTTTGGGCTGGTGGGGAGGGGAGGGACGGGAAGAAAATTTGTAACCCCAAATCTTGTGGAAATGAATGATGTAAACTAAAAATAAATATAAAATTTAATTTAAAATAAATAAAATACATAGGATTACTAAGGAAATCAATTATGCTGAAATAGAGTTATCAATTTATTTTTTTAACAGCTTATAGACTCCAGGTTAAAAACCCCTGCTTTACATCATATTGCCAACGACCTATAAGTTTAATTCAAAAATTCTAAATTAAAATTTTTCTCCTCTTATCCTCAGGACTCCACCTCAACCTTATATTCTTCTAGGAGATGACATCTTTACTTAAGAGAACATTGAGGTTATCTGACCTGAACACCCTCAACTCCTCAACCCCTTCTTCTTCCTTTTTTTTGCTAGTCTCAGAAGAGACACCCTCTTTCTTTGCAGGCAATTTTAAAGCTACTTTTTCTTCCTGGGCCCTTCATTCCCCTCCCTCCCTTTTCCTGGTTCATACACCAGCAATCAAATAAATCCCCCTGCTCTCCAGCATCTTTGTTTTTTCTTTTTTTCATTGGCTTTTTTTCAGCTGCCTATAAACACCCTGGTGTCCCCAACCCAAAATAAATAAATAAAAGCATTCTCTTGACCCTTCCACCACTTCTAAGCAATGTATCATCTAAACTTCTTTAAAAAGCTGTCTATACCCAATGTTTCCATGACCTTACTAGCCCCTTTTCTCTTTAACATCTTACATATGGGTGCTATCTCCACCCTCAACCCCCACCCCCACCCCCAACACTCAACTGAAATCTGTTTTTCAAAGATCAGCAAACTTAATGACATTTGATCTATCACTACTTTCTTGGCTTCAGAAAAGCCACACTTCTGGTTCTCCTCTTGTCTCCTCTAATTGTTTCTTTGCTGGTTCCAAGGTTCCATCAGTGTCTGTCTCTCTTCTTTTCCTCAGCAATCTCATTAATCCCAGGATTTCAGTGATCATCTATGCAAATACCTCCCAGGTCTCTATCCTCAGAACTGACTTCTCCCCAGAGTTCAAGGCCTGTGTCTTTTACCTGCCTATAGGCTATCTCTACCTGGTTGTACTGAGGGCCCCAAAAACATAAGTTTAAAATCTTTCCTCCTAAATATGCTCCTCTTTATTACTTCACTATTTGCCTGTGGTACCATAATTTAGCTTGTTTCCCTATCTAAACTTTGGAATTCTTTTACATTTTCTTCTTTCTCACTTCTTATATCTAATGAGTTATCAAGTCCTATCCAGTTCTGAACATCTCTCCATATGTTGCCTCCTCCTTTCCCCCACTACAAACCTAGAAAAGGTCCTCATTACCATCTGCCTGGATTTGGCCAATGGGTCTTCATGCTTTGACTCTCTCCTTTCCAATTCATCTTTGAAACTTCTGTTAGTTTTAACTTTCTCACATGGAGATCTGGCCATACCAGTCCTCTGCTCAAAAATCTTCAATTGCTACCTACTGTGTCAAGAGTTCTTCAGCTTGATATTCAAGGTGCTTTATTAATATTTGGTTATTCCACTTTTTTAAACCTCATCTCAAATTACTCTATGCTCAAACGAACTGACTACTCTCTTGCCCCAACCTCCCACTCTGATACCTTTTTAAGTTTTTCTTCCTGAAATCCTAGGATGATATAATTCAGATCCAGAAGGGATCTCAGAGGTCGAATAATCCAAGCTTCTAATTTTACACACCAAAAAACTGGTGCTTAAGAACGTGAAGATAACTTGTTCAAGATGAGAGAGGAGAAAATGGCAGAACTGAGGTTCTAATCCAGATCTTCTAACCCCAAATACACAAAGCTTTACCTATGCGCCCCGTGACTATTTTTGAATTGTGACAAAGATTTCTTTGTTAGGCTGCCTCCTTAGCCTGTTCTATTTTGCCTGTCAAATGTTTAGACTTCTACAGGTCCAACTTTGTACATTTCACGAAGGACAACACTCTTTACTATTTCTGTGACCTAGGCTCATGAGTTCTGTATTGGTTCTATATATTTCTGTATTGGTTCTGTATATTTAAATGTTATTTTCTTTATGATATCTCCCTAATGATTTACATCTTGATATATCAAAAATAACTTTTATTGGCTGACACTCTTCTCAGTGAAAAGGAAACTCCACCCCCTCTTTGTCTTTGGTGGGGGGTCAGAGAGGAGTCCATTAGCACATTAGCATTGGGGGGGGTGGACTTTTTAAAAGTCACACTCCAGAAATGGAGTCAATGAATTTAGGGTGGTAAGAATTTTTGAGGGATAAACTTTAAAAATTCAAGAGAACCAAACATCTATTGATGCAGGATCAAAAGATATATCACTCTAAGATAATTCTAATAATATAATTACACCTAATTGCTAAAACATTAACTATTCTTATAAAATGTGGTTATTTCATAAGTTCAAACTTAAATTTTTACTCTCTCCCCTTCTCTTTTTCTCTGTACTTCCACACCTCCCTACTCTGCATATACATAGTTAGCATTTCAACAAAATAAAGTTATCATTCACTTCATGATGTTGTGCAGGCATTCAGTCACGCTGGACTCTTTCTGACCCCACATGGACCATTCTGTCTGTCAATGGAGCTTTCTTGGCAAAGATGCTATTTCCTTCTCCAATGGATTAAGGCAAACAGAGGCTAAATGACTTGCCCAGGATCACATAACTATTAAGTGTCTGAGGTCAGATTTGAATTCAGGTCTTCCTGACTCCCAGCTCTCTAGCCACTGAGTCACCTAGCTGCCCCCTTATCATGTACTATTGTATTTGTTTTTTTTTAAAAAAGTACCATTGACTGTTGCATTTTTAAAAATCTGTCCTACTAACCCAATTCCTTATTTAGCTTTGGGTAGAAATTTGACTCAATTCTATCATGCCAGCATCTTATCCAAAATGACAGAGCCATATGATTATCTCCAGACAATAGCAATGTAAGAAACTAGATGTATTAAAAAACTGTATCTCATTAGCTTAAATGCTGTCTATTTTGCATTTTTCTAGAGTTTATCTTTTCCATTTTTAGTTTTTCCCCCTCATTTTCTCAATTTTTCACTCCATCCATTTTAGATTAAAAAAAAAAAAAAAGACCAACACAAAATTTCCTTTCCTTACCCAGTGATGCAGGGAGACAAGCCTCAAGGGGTTCTCATTTCAGATGCCAAGATCCCAGCATGCTTGCATTCCTACAAGCTGTCCCCCATACCTGGAACGTAATCCCTCCTCATATCTACCTGTCAGTCCTTGTCTTTCTCCAAAGCTCAGCTGAGGTCCTATCAATTTCATTGTCTTCCCCATACTCCTTAGATACTAGTGCTCTCAACTTCAAATATATTTATTCCTATGCCAATTAAAATTAAGGTCCTTGATTTTTTCTGTGTCCCCAGTGTACTGGGCATAATAGATACAATGTTTGTTGAACTGAATTTCTGAAATAGTTACTAGCTGTTTTTCCCCATTCCTAATCTTCTCCCAGTCACTTTTTTCCCCTTTCTTCAGGGTTCTTCCTTTTCTCCTTTCTTCCTTACTTATTCCCATCCTCACCTGCCTTTCATGCCTAAAGCCTTCTCTTTAGATGAATTAAGAGTAAAGGCCAGATGTTTCTTATACAAATAGGTTTCAAATACACCCATTTGTATTCACACTTCCAGCTCTCAGAGAACATAACTATGGCTAAGTTAGCCTGAACTAGCTCTTCCTCTGAAGTGCAATTTATGACCAAGTTAAAAAGGATTTCCAGTCAGTTCTGAGTGTTTCACCTTCCTATACACCATGGCCTCCCAATAAATACATCTGATGGGGATGTAAAGTTTAAGATCAATCAAGTCAACTAGAAATTACTAAGTGCCTACTAGGCGCCAGGTATTTTACTGAGCATAAGCCTGCAGTCAATCAGTGGAAGGGAATACTTAGTAGCTGCCTACAGAATCATAAGATCACAGGATGGGAAGGAACCTGCCTCCACAAACCAATACATGTAACCAAATGAACTGACTTTAAGTAATCAATCAATATTTATTAAGCAACTACTAATGATAGTAATAGTTCCAGGCACTGTGCTAAGAATTGTAAATAGTGCAGATTTTTAGGAAAATTACAGTAGGATTCTTTTTTCCCTTTAAGATCCTGTTCATATGCCACCCTTCTAGATGAATCCTTTTCTGATCCATCCAAATGATTGGATTCCCTCTACCCCAAATTATCATGTATCTATTTTGCATAATCCTGTAGTGTATATTCATTCATACTGTTTTTCCTAATAGATTACAAGCTCCTTGAGGGCAGGGACTGTCTACTGTCTTAGAATCCCTAATATTTGGCCCAGAGCAGGCACATAATAAATGCTTGCTGACTGTTTGAAACTTTGGCAGGCTCCAACTTACCATAAGATTTGATCATTTACTATAATACTGGGGGGGGGAACTAAAATAGGGCAACCCAATGAGGTTTTCTTGTCTCTTTTATTACAGAATGGGTTAGGGCCTCTGGAGTTCTCATTTCTCAGGAAGACCTAAAAAAAAAGCCTGTTCTGAGTTCAAATTCTACCTTAGATGTGCCCTGAGCATATCACTTAACTTCACCTTCCTCCTTTGTAAGATGGGGCTAATAACAGATAATAAAGGAGATAATAAAAGCACCTGCTTCACAGACTTATTGTGAAGATGAAAGAAAATAACATGTGAGGCAGTTTGCCAACTTTTAAGCTCCATGTAAATTCTATCTATTATTATTGTTATTTTTTTTCATTATGCAGCCTTAAGAAATTAATTTTTATCATCAGGTTGTCATTATTAGTTAGCGTGTTGCTACCCTACACTTTGAGCCTGTGCTCCACAGGATCTAGGAGGGAGAAAACAATTCCAGTTCTCTCATTGGTTTTGAACTTAGCTTCCACTGAATAGTCCCTCAAATTTAATTGACTTGCAATACTCCTAAGACTCCTGCCTTTAGCATTTGTTTCTTGCCCTTTCTTTCTTTCAACTTCCCTGCTACCATTCTGGATATGTCATTATTGCTTCACGGTGGGTCCCCTAAGAGCAATGTGTCCCTGACACCTACTCTTGTCGCTCACTTAATAAAGCAAGAGAGTCAATGATCCATCCTCGTGTCTCATAGCCCTTAGAAGTACTTCACCAATTTATTCCCTTCTCCCTTCAGCGTAGGAAGGTAAAGAAAGGTATACTGAGAATCTCATCAAGTCTGGGCTAGAGCCCCAATTAAAATTTATAGCCCCTAAAATTCCAGTCTGTGGTTTCATCACTCAGTTTCTGTGAAACTTTCTTTGCTCTGCAGTTAACTTTACTGCACAAAGGACTGACTTGCTGAAGTTTCCTTTATAGATAGAAAAAAGAATGGTGATGTTTGACACCTGTTATATTACTGAGATGGAGTTTTGAAAAACCAGAGGTCAAATCATGTTTTTAGTATTTATAAGTTATATGATTCTGAGCAAGTCACTTAACCTCCATCACCCTCAGTTTCTTTATCTGTAAAATGGGGATAACAGTAATGCCTACCTCACAAGACTGCTGTGAAGTTCAGATGAGAAAAGGTATGTATTCACAAATCTTAAGGATCTATACAAATATTCCCCATTATTATTAATAAAAATACCCATATCCTATTCTTATGTGTAAAACATATAATTTTGCTGCATAAATAATGAAGTCAATAGTTGGAGGTTTTTTTCTCCCATTATGTCACTTCCCTCTCTTCAAAAAAGAATCACTAAATCAAATCCATGTAGGTCTGCACAGGCCTCAAGGCTTTCCATCAGTTTTTCTATGAGAGGTAGCACAGTTCATTGGAAAGAACATTGGGCTTGGAATTAGAAGCCCAGCTCTGCCATTTAATTAGCTGTATGAACTTGGATAAAGTGATTTAACCTCTTTGGGTCTCAGTTCTTTATCTGTAAAATGAAGGGTTAAACTAGATGGCCTCTGAAGGCCATTCAAGCTCTAACTCTATGTTCTCATCAGTGTTCTTCCCAGATTTCTTCAATATTATTTCTCAGTATCCTTCCATATGATTCCTCCACTCTAGTTAGGGTTACTGTCTCTAAAACACCATCAGCTGATTTCTTTTTCTGGAAAGTCTTTTCTTCCATTTTATTTAATAGCATCATCTAGTGAATCCTTTAAAACTTAGCTTTTTAGTCACATACCCCAGCAAACTCTCCTCAATTAAATAAGAAATAGCATTAAATTAATTTACATATTCTGTTCTGTTTTACTTTGTAATTATTGTTCTTAAGTTCAGAGGATCATAGCTAGAGAGCAGGAAAGGGACTTAGAGGTGTTAAACTCTTTTTTTATGATTTAATACCAGAATGGATCCAGGATCTCATCATTCAACAAGCATTTATTGAGTACCTACTATATGGGAAGCACTAAAAAACCATATAGTCTATCTCAACCACATAAATCTTGCTACTTGGCCTTCTCAATGTACTTGAGGTCTTTCTCTAGTTCTTTTAACACATAGCTACCAGTATGCCTTTAGGGTAGTCTATTTATTATTGATCACTCTCAATACATGATCAATCACCTCTTCCAATTATAAATTTCTTGGATCCTATCTTTTATATCCCTTCTTATGCAGAAGTTATCATTGGTCATATATTTCAGGTTGATTCTACCATGCTTTATAAGAGAATGGCAGTTAACTGACATTAGAGAAAGAGTCTACTAATGACTTGGAAAGTTTACTGTCTTCCTTGAAAGAGTAGGAAGAGTCATTTTGAGGAAAGTGAACGTAACATTTTCATTTCTATTGAGAATTGAACTGAGCTAATTTTTATTCTTTTAGAGGAGGAAGACATTTTTAGGGAGAAGACATTCTGAGGGGAATTTCTGGGGGAAACCAAGACATGTTAAATTCTATCCAGACACAAACAAACCTAAGTTCTGTATTCTTATAAGAGACGTGCAGTTAACTGACAATTCTAAGAAAAACGGCATATAATGACATTTTGAGAGGACACGCATTAACTATATTTTAAAAGAAGGAATTATATGACTGCAGTCCCACTGTTTTGGAGGAGTCAGCAGTGATAGCCAATGGTGAGAAAATTCTAGTCAACAACTTCTTTCACCTACTCTTCCAAGGCACAAAGGTGACTTTTCTCACAAGTCCTAAATGATTTTAATATTTCTACCTTTGAATTATTTATTATCATTAACATGGCATTGTTAAAATCAAACTATGTATATACCCTTTGATCCAGCAATACCACCACTAGGTCTATATTCCACAGAGATCATAAAAAATAGAAAAGAATCTACATGTACAAAAATATTTGTAGCAGCTCTTTTTGTGGTGCAAAGAATTGGAAATTAGGGAATGGCTGATCAAGTTGTAGTATGTGAATGTAAAGGAATACGAATGTAGTGCTTAAGAAATGACGAGCAGGTAGATTTCAGAAAAACCTTGCATGAACTGGTGAAAAGTAAACAGAACCAAGAGAACACTGTACACAGTAATAGTAGCACTGTGATGAATGAATGACTTAGTTCTTCTCCGCAATACAATGATCCAGGATAATGCCAAAGGACTCATCGTGGAAAATGCTATCTCATCCTCAAAAACAGAACTGATGGAGTCTGAATGCAGGTCAAAGTATACTCTTTTCATTCTGGTTTTTTCATGTTTTTTTTCCTTTTAGTCTTTTTCTTCTCACAACATGACTAATATGGAAATATATTTTACATGATTGCAAATAGGCAACCTATTTCAAGTTGCTTACCATTCACAGATGATGGAGGTGAGGGAGGGAAAAATTTTTGAACTCAAATTTTTTTAAAGGGAACATCACATGTAATTGGAAAAAAATTAAATACTTTTTGAAAATGGTATTGTTTTTACTTTTTCTTCATATCCTTAGCATTTAGTGAAATGTCTTGCATATATTAAGTGCTTCATAAATGTTTGCTGACTGATATATTCATCTAGGCCTAGGCATTTATAGTTTGGGTTTGAGAAAGGGAGGCAATTTATAGGAACAGAAGTTTCTATAGTCTTATCAGGGTAGTAGCTTGGAGCTAATTACTTAATGAGAGATTTTAAGAAATATCTGATTATTTATTATTAGATAATAATATCAACCATAATAATATCATTATATTATCACAAATATTATATAGATCATATTTACTAAGAATTCATTATGGTAAAAAAGATGCATAAAGTACTAAGTCAGTAGCAGAATGAAGGGAGGGTATTTGGCTTATTTGTCCCAGAGAATAACTGAGAGGTTTTGGTCACACTGTCACAATGTCCCCATACCTACAAAAAAAGTTCTCATCTATGGAATTGTTAGATGTTAGTATTAAGTGTGTCTGCTATGACAGCTTTGCAAACAGTTTAATTATCCAAGAAATGGTAAAGAAAAGAATTAAGGGACTAACAAGAGAATAAATGAAACATTTTTCTTCACAGAAAGGAATCCAAGTTCAATTGTCAAATAAATTGCCTACTTTGGAAACCAAATGCAATAGTGAGTATTATTATAAAAATAGTATTCAGAGTGACTGGGCTTAAGAGACAACATTATGCAGGGGGAAAAGCACTGGTTTTGAAGGAGGAAGATGTGGGTTTGAATTCTAGCTTGGTTACTTAATAACTATGTGTCTTTGAGGACTCACTGGATCCTTAGTTTCTTCAATTTTAAAATGGCATTCATATACTTGCCCTATATCTGTTACTGGGTTATTTATCAACTAAGATAAATAATGTAACTTATTTCAATGGAATGGAAAATCCCATGGGAAAACCTGCCACTCAAACCTGGATGTAATTAATCAGCAAAATCTGAAAAGGCCAAAGAAAAGTAAAGGGAAATAGGCTTGTAACTGGTAAACAAAATTATATTTACACAGATCTGGTCCGTCATTTTTCTAAAGAGCTCAACTAATACAAGTATCTTCATCTGAAGGGCCTCTGAATAGCTAAAACATGTTATTAAAATCTGCTGGGGGCTGTAGACAGTTTTTACTGTCAGTCATTAAAAAAAAACCCAAAACATTGAAATCACTGAAATGGTCTTACCACTACTAATGAATAATTCCACTAGCTGATGCTTGGAGAAGTCAGCATCCACTTCAACTCTCACTATTTCACAGGTGAATCCTTCAGCTGTTTGTTTTTGCTAAGTTCAAAAACAAAAGACAAATTGAGTTTCACTAAAGCCATATCACCCTCTAATTTCTGAAGGAAGATGATGAGGATGCAAACTGTCCTTACCTTCATGCAGAGTGCAATCTGATGTGCTATGTAGTCTTGTAAGCTTCCTTCTGGGCCGTGAAAGATAACGTTATGATATTGCTCAACCTGTTGAGAAATTAAGGGAAGACTACTTATGAAAATGCTGCAGTGGTAGCAAATATATATTTATGTATGTAAACAAAACATTTTGTTATATATACATAGATTTATATCTATCTATTTTTAAGTATAATATTGACCTTTTGTAGTATTTAGATATAGATGAGGATAGAAAGAAAAGTAGAGCCTACCTCATTTTTCCTTTCCTACCCTATTTTAAGTTAAGATTGTTTCAATCCAATATCCTTTTCAGGTGCTGAACAGATGTTTGTTGACTTAATTATGATAAAGAAATTCTACTTTGGTGTCCCACAAGTATGAGGCAGACATAGTAAAAATAACATCAACAAGTGAAATCTGAGACAGGTTCCCAAGACTTGCTAAATAGCTTGCCCCTGAGATTTACAAATATATTGCTTAGTTTATCTTGGTTGCCCTTTATCTGAATTGATGAGGGTGTCTCAGTACAGAAAACAAGAGTGTTCCATTCATTATCGCCATTCTGTCACATTGCTTTCAGAGTCTAAAGATTGATGCTGGGATGATATAACAGCAAGGCATCCAATCTCAGAGATAAGATGTCTTCAATTTCAACACCTCGTTTGTTCTCAGATTGTAGGTTGGCTGGCATTGCGGGCTGGCAACATTCAATTCGGATTTTCAATAAAAGGGTCATTGAGGAACAGCAGGCCCTTTGTGTTTACATAAAGGGTGTACACTTTCAGAATACTCACTAAGTCATACAAGCTATTATTGGACACTCTTTTCAACTCAGCACAATTGTTGTACAGAACAGCGCCCTCTCTTTTATCAAACATCTATGTATGTATGTTGAATAGTGTTCAAGATCTGACTTAGAGCCCTCAATTTACTACTGGGCTGTTACTTTCCCGCAACAAAAATGGTCCTCAATTATATTTCTCTGACCAGGGAACATATCTATAATTACCACATTACCTCCGAAGGGTTGATATACTGGGCACACAGAATGCAAACAGTTCATGCTGCCAGCAGGGGGAATCTTATGATTAAGCATTTGAATGCCTTAATTGCATCCCCAAATCGATTTATATCTCTATACAAATGATCATGTCAAAAAAGCTGAATTCCTGTTGCTCAATTGTCCCATCGTCTATCTGATGCCATGCTTCTATATCTGTAACACACTGCATGTGCTTCCCATTATTCTCTGCATTATGGCTAGATTTGTTGTCATGATCTGTACCGATTACTTTTATTTGGTTATCTTTAGAGTCTATTCATGAACGCTTTATCACATTTCAGTTGGTTTTGTGAGTCAAATGGTTTTTGGAATGAAAGGAACAGGTTGACACCAACACTATGTTCTCTTTGGTTTTGTTTTCCTTCTTTCCCCTACAATCAATGGCTTTCTTTTGAATAGATGCTATTAAAGAACATAACACATTTGCAGCTATTTTGGATTTCATGTTCACAATGTTTCAGGACTCCAAATATTCTTGAACAAAACCTTGACTATTCTCTTAGGATTTTTGCTGTGCAAGAAACAGATTTAGGTTGAGTTTTGACAACTAAGAAAGCTTGAAAAATAATAACAGAAAATGGATTTTTTTAAAGCCAATAAAAGTGAGGTAACTCTAATGCAATGTCTCATGTTTCATATATGGTAATTTCATTGCAAACATGCCTGACATTCCAATTTAAAGAACTAATTTATTCATTACTTGAAATCTACACAGACACAAAAATGCAATGGATTCATGTAAAATTCCCCAATGAAAAATTTAAACGCTAGAGTTTAGGAAATAAACAAGGAGAATGCCTCACATTTGAAAAAGCTGAAGCCACATCTCTGCTTCTAAGAATCCAATTTCATCTAACAAACATTTATTAAGTATCTACCCATGCAAGGCACTATTCTAGGTCTTTGAGATACAAAGACAAAAAGTAAATGATCCATTCCTTCAAGCTTATAATTTATTAAGCAATCACTAAGGCAAACTAGTGTGACTGGCCACTGTGGAGTGGAAATATGAAAAGGGAATATCCACCTTGATAGCCTAGGTCTTTGAATCATGGGCATAATGGTAGATTCTCTCACCTTTTGCTACTTCACACCTCTCCCCAAATCATCAATTAAAAGTTTTATATTTATTATAGCTACTGTATCATTCTCTGAAGCAGCTGGGTGGTTCAGTGGATAGAGTGCCAAAGTCAGGAACATTCATCTCCCCGAGTTCAAATCTGGCCTCAGACATTTACTTGCTGTGCAAGTCACTTAACCCTATTTGCCTTAGTTTCCTCATCTGTCAAATGAGCTGGAGAAGGAAACGTCTGCCACGAAAACTCCAAATGGGGTCCATGATGAGTCAGACATGACTGAAATGACTGAACAACATCAATGACTCTTTAACAAGTCATTTTAAAGGGTTTTTCATCCTATATATGCATTTTACATAGAGGCAGAGTGTCATCATGAATAAAGTGCCATCACCAGAGTTTCTGCAAGCTTTTCTGATTTCTCTTAATTCTAGTGCCTTGCTTCTGTTGATTACTTCCAATTTATCCTGTCTGCTATCTCCCCCATTAGAGTATGAGGTAGGCAGTTGCCTTTTGCCTTTCTTTGTATCCACATTGCTCAGTGCAGTGCCTGGAACACTGTAGACACTTAATGCTTATTGACTGATCCTGCAATAGCAGTGTGAACATAATAATTCACATTTTTGCAACACTTTAAAGTTTATCAAGCACAAGGCCATCCAAACATTACTATATCCATTTGTAATGGCAACCACACTGGCATACCCAGGATGGCTGCTAGGATAGGTACTATCTGCTTTACTAGGAAAGATAGCTGTTTAAGGGGTCAACAATCTTTTTTTAATTACATGCATCAGTTCAGGGGAAAAGTCAGCACCCTGAACTTCAGAGAAAATCCAAGCAAAGAAAATAGAGAAAATACAAGCACTGAAATAAAGACTAACACACAGGGCTTCTAACTCTCTGAGAAATTAGCACAGATTAATAGACAGATCTAACTGTCTGATCAAGGTAATACATACATAATTATCAGAGAGAGAAGCACCACCATCTGGGCTTTTCAAAGCCAGGGGGCTCCATGAGTCTACCAGACTCTCATCTGGTCAAATCACAAGAACACTCTTCCAATGAGTGAGCCACAAAGCAAAATGCTAACGTCAGAGAGAGAGAGAGAGAGAGAGAGAGAGAGAGAGAGAGAGAGAGAGAGAGAGAGAGAGAGAGAGAGAGAGAGAGTGTGTGTGTGTGTGTGTGTGTGTGTGTATACATATATATATATATATATATATACTTCTCCAGAGTCAGAGAACATCACAACCCTTGTGACCCACTGCCTAATTACAAAGTAACAAAAGGTGTGGGTCTGAAAAACAAGCCTCCCCTAATCAAACTTCCCTAAATGGGCTTCATGTGAAGCCTATTAATGGATAGGGAAGATCTTATATCCCATTAACATTATACCATTTTACAGATGAGGAAACTGGGGTTTTGAGACATGAACTGGCTTCACATAGCTACAAAATGTCAGTACTGGAATTCAATACCAGGCCTTCTGACAGAATAACATAGTGTAGCTGATGCTGAGTACAGGAACTACATACCAGTCGGAGGTAGTTTTGTAGCATCTGGAGAGGGATCATGGATGCATAAGTCACACTGCAGAGGCAGCCTTCTTGAGGTCCTTTGGGAAATAATACAGAGCAGGGATATCAATTCTTTATTGATATGAAAAAAATTGTTAGGAGAAGCACAAAAGACTTTAAATGTATCCTAACGACAAAAGTGTCAACTCTATCTATCTATCTACACAGGAATTTCATCATCATAACATTGCAAGAATTTTACATACATTCTCTAATGTGAGCCCACAGCAACCCTGTGATGTAGCTTTAGGTGCAAAGCCCATTTTATAGGGTAGGGAAACTGAAAGAAAGGGAGGGTGAGTTACTTGTCCAGGGTCCCATGGCCAGTAAGTTTCTGAGAACAGGTTTGAAATAAAGCCACCCCAATTCAAAGTCTAGCATTCACTCTACCTAGCCTCCTAATATCAGACAATGTCGATTTTTATAACAAACATTGCTTCCTCACCAGCAGGTCTGAGTTCAGGATCTGTCACACGTGTGGGGAGTTCAGCACTCATTTTTTTTTTTTTTTTGCTTTTAGGAAGGCAATGGGGTTAAGTAACTTGCCCAAGGTCACAAGACTAGGTTTTTTTTTTGTTTGTGTGTTAAGTGTCTGAGGTTGGATCCGAACTCAGGTCCTTCTGACTCCAGGGCCGACGCTCTACTCACTGCGCCACCTAGCCGCCCCATCAGCACTCATTTTCTTAATGATTTTCACAAGGTACTTCTACTTCTTTAATATGAGCTTGAGATAATTACCAATCCTATTTCATCTTAAGAGAGTCTTACAGATTATTTCAGTGATTTTTAAAAAAGAAACATATTAAAATTTCACTAAGTAGAACGCTGAAATGTATAATAAATCTGAGGTATTTTTGATTCTTTGACTATTTGAGGTCTTAGTGAAGAATCCACTCTGAAATGAGGAGCTGCTCTAAGTCTCAATAAGTTATGATTTTATCAGTGTGCTTTCACTTTTTGGAGTCCAGTAATTAATGTCTACTCTCTACCAGTCAACAGTTCCCAAATAGCTACTATATGCCATGTACCTTAGATACAGACAAAAGCAACTGCCTATGGCATACTATTGCGAATTGCATTTTAAAAATTGTGAATATTACTGTAAAGTATTACATTTGGAAATGTTAACTTGAGTATATATATGTATGTCTTAGTTTATAACATGCTATATACTTGGAGATAAAAATAAAAGCTTTTTTAAGAATATGTTCTATGATTCATTCTTCACTAGGTCCTATTGGCCTTCCTCTCATCCCAAATGAAAGAGGTTTTACTGTAATCAGAGGCTAAAGAGTAAAGCTTCATATCAGGTCTGTAGGCTTTTCCTTTTTGCCGTCTTTTAACTAAATATTTTAGATGCTCCCTTTCCATAGCAGAACCACAAGAACCATGTCAGATATAATATGAAAACTCAGATTAAAATCTTTCTTATAGAGTGTAAGCTCCCCAAGGGCAAGGCCCATCTCACTTTTGTATTTGTATCCCCAGTCAGTTCCTGATGTATTTGGCTTTTTGATTGATTGATTTGTTTGTTTATTTATTTATTGGAGGGCAATTGGGGTTAAGTAACTTGCCCAAGGCCAAATGGCTAGGTTTTTTATTTGTGTGTGTGTTAAGTGTCTGAGGCCGAATCGGAACTCAGGTCCTTCTGACTCCAGGGCCCACACTCTATTCAATGCTCTATGCGCCACCTAGCCACCCCGCTTTTTGATTTATTAACAAATTGCTGCAAAAAAATCACGTAGGAAACATTTTTCAACCACTTGATTTGTGTCAAGAGCCTTTACCTGACAAAAACACAGTTATATGGTCAGCTTTATTTTTCCTCATAAAATCCCATGGTGATTGAGGCAAAATCTGGCCTGTTGACCATGACATATTTCCTAGTTGAAAAATAAAATAAATGTTGAAGAGAAAATGTGTTATTGTTATCATCAATTATTATCATTATTTACCATGGTATTATTGGTATGGTATTGTTACCATAATTACCATTATTTGCCATGTAATTAAATTTATGAATCCATATAACATCTGAAGGCTGGTTAATGATCAAGTTCTTAGTCATACAAAAATAAACTATGTTAAATGCCAGGCAAATGGTGTCCCCACTGCACAAGGTTTTAGGTAATGCCATTGTCATTAAGTTTGGCTCCTTCAGCTTCCTGATAATTCAAGACTCATTATTGACTGAATGAAATGCCCCTCTACTCTTAGATAGTGCTTAGAGTAATGCACTATATTTTCTGCCTCATCAACCACTGCTGGGTGGGGCATGCTAAAAATGGTGGCTCCATAACTTCATTCAGGGGGTCACACCTCAAAATGGCTGTGGCTACAGTTAACAGCCAGAGGTAAGGAGCTCGGAACAGCATTTACTCTGGTGAGTGAATGGTTGTCCAAGAACATGGGCAAGCCAAAAGAGGTGCTCAGAGGAAGATTTTGAACACAAGTCTTGCTGACTCCAATTCCAGAACCCTACTTCTACCATGAGCCTCCTCAAAAATCTAAAATTGGAGCTAGATTTTGAGACTTTGTTCTCAGTTTTATAAGATGGCACCTGTAACATGATCATTTGGTTTACAATCAGCTAGAAAAGTAAATGCACTGGAAAGTCTCAAAAAGTATTTAAGTATCATTTGAGGCATAAAAACATCTTTAATATGAAGAGGCTACTTTATATAAAAATCATACAAGATCAAACTGCTCAGAGCCAGCAGCTGCCCTAAACAGGCACTGAATATACTGAATTAACAAATTGTGCACTGTACTTCACACCCCACGGATACAAAGGAGGCCCCAGATTTAACTTTTTTCATCTTGCAAGGCTTCAGTTACCTAGTTTGATGGATTGGATGCTGCTCAGATTTAGGCCGATGCTGGATTCAGTAGTGTTATTAAGTGTCAAGTCCTCCAGACTTCTCCATCCATCAGAAGAGATTGCCTGGAAATGGTTTGTCAGAGACTGACTCACTGCTTTTGAAAGATCATCCCATGTTGTCTGTTTGCGGATATTTAAAGCACATATTGTGTTTTCTGTTTCAAAGTCATTGGAACCATAGTTGGCTGGCTGTTTTTCACTAATTGAGATCCTTAGAGGTATTTTAAGAGCATCTGTTAAGACAATCAGAAATATAAAGACAAAATATGAGAGGAAAAAATAACAGTGAAAAAGATTAAGTCTTAATAAAACTGGTTATCAATAAAAAGAGCTATCACCAGGTTTAAAACACTGTTCAATTTATTTATTATTCAATTTTTATTTTATTTATTTACTGATCAATTAATTTATATGGAACTGTGTGCACTCTGGTTGCCTCCTTCCTTTAAATTTGACTCTCTAGTTACTTCTCCCATACTTAAATCTGCAGGACACACTATTATTTATATGTATGACTCATCTATATTCTCTTCATCATTTCACCCTCAATCCTGTAACAAAACCATAGATCTTAGAGCTAGAAGATGTTTCAAAAGGGAATCTGGGGCCACTAGGTGGCGCAGTGAATAGAGCACTGGCCCTGGAGTTGGGAGGACCTGAGTTCAAATCCGCCCTCAGACACTTAACACAAAAACGAGCTGTGTGACCTTGAGCAAGTTACTTAACCCCAACTGCCCTCCAAAAAGAAAAGAGAGAGAGAGAGAGAGAGAGAGAGAGAGAGAGAGAGAGAGAGAGAGAGAGAGAGAGAATCTTGCCAAGATTACACAAATAAGACATAGAGACCGAGGTCTCCTACCTCCTTAAATAGTTTTCTCTCTTATTACAACTCCTCTTTGTTATTCCCAAACCCTTATCCTGTGTAAGGTTTGCTTTGTATATATTTGTTTGCATGTTATCTCCCCTGTTATAGTATAAGCTCCTTGAGGGCAGGGACTGTCTTTTGTCTCTTTTGGTATCTCTTGAATTTAGCACCATGTCTAGCACAATAAACATTTATTGATTGATTACATTGTTATTTCACTTAGAGTTGCTTACAAAAGTCTACATGTGGATTATCTTGCTAATATCTCCAAAGGTAATCATCATCTTGCCAATTTCATACTCCTTATTTTCTCTACACCCATCCTTTTGATCTCAAAGGCTCATAAACTTAGGGATTTATATGACTCCTTTCTTGCTGTAGCTAAAAGCATTAATTACACAGATTTTTCCCCCTAGATTTGCTTTTTTCCCCCTTTAGCCCCTAAATTCAGTGGTCTATTACCTCATATCTGAATTGCTATAATAGCTTCTTGATAATCTCTCTTTGCTTCCAATCTTTCCCCATTTCAACCCATCCTATAGAGATACCTAAATAATTTTCTTCAAACACCACCTTCATCATATACTTCTCCTGTTAAATATGTAATCTACAATGGCTTTCCTTTGATGATCTTATTAAATCTAGGATTCGAAACTTGCAATTCTCACTTTTCTATCAATTGGCCCCTCTCACCTTTCTGACCTCATATCACTTTATTATTCTTCAACAACCCTTCAACAACTCCCCTTTTCCTACAACCCTAAGCCAAATCACCTGCCACCTTCTATATAAACAATGAGCTAATAGCTTCCTTTGCTCAGTCTTGTTTCCTCACTCAAAATTCACTTTCTCCTCTGTTACACTGACCCATTTGTATGACCTCATTCAAAACCCACTTCTCCCATAAATCCTGGATTGACTCTACCACAACCTTGGATCAATGCCTGTCTCTGCCATCCACTCACTTTTAATTTAGTTTTTACTGTACTGCACTGTATATACTGACTGTTGTCTACTTTATGTTTTAATTGTTGCATGCTGATTATTCCCAAATGGATTGTATGCTTTGAGGCCAAAAGTTTTTTGCCTTTTGTTTTTCCTTTGTAGTTCTCCCACAATACAGTACAATGCACATGGGAAGTGTTCAGTGAATACTTGCTGATTTAATCTGTTTTCCATATGGCATAATTTAAATAATGAATTTTTAAAGTACCAAGAATAAGTTATTATATAGTCACATGGCAGTTTCCCTATTTTTCATTTTCTTTCTTAGGTGAGTTTTAAACTACACTTACTAAAAAGCTGACACATGAATAGAGAATCATTGTTCCTGAATAGAGGTTACTATTTATATAAAAGGCTTACTCAGCCTCTAAAGATGAACAATGGCATAAACGTGTAGGACTGAGAAATCTAGATTTCAAAAACATTTTTCAGGAAAGTTTTTCTAATAGCAAAACTAAGAATTTAAAAAAGAGAATCCTGCATTCTCTTCCTATTATTAGTCCCCAAGTAAAGTAGTTTATTTTAATGTATTCTACACAATTTCTCTTTAATAAGACAAAGTCCTCTTTTCTTGATGATTTATTATGCACTTAACATTGAAAAACCCAATAAATCTTGAAAAATCCAAAAAAGATTAAAAAACTATTTAAAATCAAATTTTCACCATTTATAGCTTAATAAAACTTTGAAAATTAACTTCAGCAAAATATTGAACTGATTTGTTTATGTGTTCTTATTTTCTGAATATTTTATCTATTTTTAGACACTGTGGTTATTTGTATTTATAATTTGTAAAGATATTATACTTTTGAATGTGCTTTCCTCATTATATATCATTTTGTATAGCTATATAGCCTTATCATTTGAATAGGTTTGACCTCATTTTATATTCTCTAAAAGAGCAAAAGAATGAAAACGTATATGCTTAGGATGAAGATGAAAACATGAGGTCATTAGTTTGGCCTGCTGCTAAATTACAGAAATTAGAGGAAAATTACAGATACTTATGATTACAGGGATATGACAAACATTAGGAAGACAATTTACAAAAGATTAGGCACTTCTTCCACACTGTGTAAATTAAAGAAAAAAAAAGGAACCAAACAACCCAGAAAATAAGCATGTATTGGTATGCAAATATAATGCTGGTACTAAATAAATATGTTAAATTAAAATTAAATAATTAAAATAAGTAAGTAAATAAATAAATGCTGAGAACTGAGAGACCCTGGTCAAGTCACTCAACTCCTTACCTTTGAATGCAATTCTCTAGGATGTATTTATTAAATCAAAGGTACACAGATACACAGAGGGAGCTTCCATATTGGGACTCTGTTGAGCTCACAGTTCCTTAATGTATTCCTATTAGAGACTTTAGAGATTATGTAGCCCAACCTTTTCATTCTAAATATGAGGAAACTGAGGCTTAGAGAAGCTATTTGGCCAAGGTCATTCAGTGAATCAGTGGCAAGTTGCTCAGCCATTCATTAATCCAAACATTTATTAAGAAAACTGAATAGAAAGAAGAAATAAATAGTAGTTACTTATGCTGGAGTCAATTTTTAGATTGCTGAAAACAAAAATATCCAGCCCTGTATGAACAGCAGGAACTTATTCTTATACTGATTTCACAATATTCTAATAGAGTCATTTTATAATTTCAAAATGGAAAGTAACTGCCATATTTAAAAATCAATGAAATCGTTTTGTATTACTTAGGGTTCAAAAACCTACTTAGGCAATAAGAAGCAAATGAGACAAGTGTGGTTGAATCAATATCCTTTCCATTCTCCCCTAGGCTCCAGGATGGTAAATATTTCATCATGAGGAAGAAATAAAGTGTCACTCACTCAAAGTCTCTAGGAGATGTTTGCAGTCATCAGTAGCAACATCATGAACGGTCCGATTGCACTTATCTCTCTTTTCAGCCTCAAGTCCACCGTGGCTACATAAGATTTCTAGGCAGTTCTGCAATGATAAGAGCTTGATTATTTGCTAGCTTAATGAAATTAGCTTGAGCTACATTCCCAAGAGAAATGCTAGTTGCTTGCAGGAAGTCATTGTGATAATCTCTCATTTTTGGCTTGCCAAAATAAGTCGGTGCCAACAAAGGCTAGAGGTGAGAAGGTAAGGGGTACTCTACTGGGATGTGAATTACTGGATCAAATGAATTTACCAAGAAAAGTCTCTCAGGTTTCAAGTGATTAAAAAAAAAAGATTAAATGAGAAGACTTACTAATTCATTTATGAGAAAATTTAAGTGAAGAAAGCAAGCAAGGACTCCAGGCAGAACTCTCTAGAACTGTGGTTGTGTAGCAACACAAAGCTGAAGGCAGGCGGCAGCACTATACACACCTCTCCTGCCACTGTCCCTGCTACCTGACTTATCTGTATTTGTTAGACAAAATCCAACAACCCTATGCTTCTCATCCACATGCCTTCTGAAGGCTACAACAATCCGGAAACAAAAGACATTGCTTGTACCCATGAAGGGATAAACTATATCTTACTGAATCTGTTGTGCTCCCCCTATCACTTATAATGATGCTCTCCCTATATATAGTGCTGATGTTATTCAATCATTTCAGTCACATCTGACTCTTTGTGACCCTATTTGGAGTTTTCTTGGCAAAGAACTGGAGTGATTTGCCATTTCTTTCTCCAGTTCATTTCACAGATATAAAGGCAGTTAAACTTGATAAACATTTTAAAATCTCATGACTTTGGATCTATGATACCAGCATGCTATTATCATGAATCTCACATTTACTCTGAATGTCTGGTGAATTACAATGAATTACATTATCTTTTTCTGGTATGATGCCTGAAGTAATAGCACAAGTTCAATCTTATGAATAGGACAATAGCAGCTATATGGTGACATTTTAAGGTACCCACTCCCATCCCTCCCCCCCAAAAAAGTCCCTCTTCAAGTGACTAGATGAATATTGGAATTCCTCCATCAGTGAACCACAATCTCTATGGTAAGAAGGCTTGTAAGTGTATAGCAATTTGGAGAAAGCATCAACTTTTTTGAGATTCTAGTGAAAATTTTCTAGTGAAGAGTTTTCTTTTCCATATGTTTTATTTTCTTTAGAAATCATAGAGTCTTAGTTTTAAAGTAAGAAGATATCTTAGATATCAAGAAGAATGATACTATTAATAGGGGTGGCTAGATGGCGCAGAGAATAGAGTACTGGCCCTGGAATCTGGAGGACTTGAGTTAACTCCAGCCTCAGACACTTAACACTTACTAGCCATGTGACCTTGGGCAAGTCACTTAACCCCAATTGCCTTGCCTTCCCCCCCCTCCAAAAAAAAAAAAAAAAAAGAACAATACAATTAACAATAATAGCTAATGTTGACTGAATGGTCAACAATAGGTCCCAGACCAAGCCCTACTTGGTCACTATCTGGGCCCTGACTGGCTCAGAGTGAAAGTAAGTAGAAATGGTTTCTGTTTGGTCAGGAACCCTGAGGGTCCTTCCCTAGAAGATTGGGATTTTTGTTTTTGTTGTTGTTTTGGCAGGGTTGGAGAGACTAGGCCATTCTCTGCTTTATTTCTTACCTAGCCTTAACCACTGAATTTCCTCAGTCAAATTGAGATCTCTTAAAGACCTTTGCTTAAAAAAGCCAAGGTATCCCACTGTATCCAGGGCCATTTATAGTTATCCTGATCTATTATCTCACCACTGGAGGTGAAGGGAGAGGGCTCTGAAGAAGAAAGTGAAGCTGGTGATTTTGCACAGCCCTCTTTCACTTAAATGCAATTCACTTGCATGTCATGGCATCACCTCCCTGATGTCATGGTCCTCTTTGAGTAGAAAAGATAAGAACAGACAAGGAAACTGAGACGAACAAGGTTAAGTGACTTGCCCAGAGTCACACAGCTAGTGTCTGAAACCAGATTTGAACTCAGGAAGATGAGTCTTCCTGACTCCAAGCCCAGTGCTTTGTCTACTTCACCACTCAACAAATATTTCTTGATTGATATCTCACTAATGTACCCACCCAGCACCTCCTCTGACTCTACTGGATATACAAAAATACCACAAGGTGTCTATCCACCCTCATAATATTATAATCTAGTGGGAAAAAACAATACTAACACATGAAACAGAAAAAAAAATGACACAGGCTGAATTTCATACATTGATTTAAAACAGGAGTTAAAGGAAGGGAGAGGAAGTTAGTATGGACTCAAATAGCTGGTTACCATTTATATCACAAAAGTGAAACCCACAGCGGCTACTATGAATATGCAGGCATATTTCCAGGTTTGAATCACAAGATATAACAGACTCTCTTCTTTTAAGACAAAATCAAGATATTTATTCATACACCAGAAAGCCAGATTCACCATGGTAATACAGAAGTTGGTACACATTACCAATGCAGGAAGCACCCATCCCCAAGCCTTCCCTCCATCAGGCCTCCCTACAAACAAGATGCCTCAGGCAAAATGCCCCTCTCTTACCTACTCTAGCTGCTCTGCTTCCTCTCTCAGCTCCACCTCACTCTCCCACTTCCTACTCCACCCATTCAGCAAGCTCCTCCTACCACAGGCTTATGTGACTCAGGCTCAAAGCAGGTCATATAGACCTATTAATGGGAAAGAAAGATCTTCCCATTCCCTTAACAATACACCATCATAACAGACAGGATTTGAACTACAGATAGGATTTCAGTGGACAGATAGAAAGGGCATAGTATTCCAGGTGGTGACAGACACTAAAGCAAAGGTATGGATATGGAAATGGGCATAACATGCAGAGAAGGCCTTTTTTTAATGTAGATTTTTCTTTTCTTTTCTTTTTAGCATAGATGTGTTTCAAGTCACTGTGTTAGGATTGCTGCCAATCACAAGTCGTACAAGCTGCTATGTGTTAATCAGTCAAAAATACTTTATATTTAAGAAGAATGCAAAGTGATGATATTAATCATCATTAGCTTCATCACTAGCGTTCTATCATGCTTAAAGATTGAAAAGTCCTTTATAGCCACTATTTCATTTTATTCTCACAACTACTCTGGGAGGTAGCTATTTTTACATATGAGGAAACTTGCCCACTCTGAAGACTGTAACTCAGATCTTCTTGACTCCAGGTATAACACTCTATCCATTGTGCAATAGTGGAAAATATGTTTAGATAAGATAGTATGGGGACAAATTACAGAGGATTTTTGAAGACCGCACAGAGAAGTGTGGCCTCAGTACACAAAGCAACAGGGAACAACCACAGACTCAATTCAAAAACACATTTATTGAACACTAACTCTAGGTAAGGTAACATGCCAGTAGCTGGTTCTAGAAGAGAAAAGCAACACGATGAAAACAGTGGTTAATAAGTCTTAGGTTATCAGTGATCTGGAGGATGGAGTGGAAAGAAGAGACATAAAAAGCCTGTGAGGTCTTCTAGGGGGCTGCACTAGCAAGTTAGACATGCAGTGAACAGCTAAGTTGGTTTGATTCAATTTGATAAGCATCTGACAGGCATTTATTAAATGCCTACTATGTGTCACACACTGTTCTGGGTTCTGGGGATAGAAAGAAAAAAAAAGAAAATGAAGAACAATTGCTACCATCAGCAATTTTGCATTCTTATTAGGAGATAGAAGATAGAAAAAGGATCCAGAATTGGAAAGGGAGAAGTGGGTCTAAGATATATTGTGAGGGAACAGGAAGAACATTTGAAGACAAGGCTGAATGTAAGAGGTAAAAGAAAGAGGAAAGTCAAAGAAGAGAGAACTATATTATAGTAGAAAGAGCATTGGCTATGGGATCAGAAAATCTGGGTGGGGATCCTGCCTCTGCCCCTTACTGGTCCCATCAATTTTGCAAGGCATTTCATCTCTTTCCATCATTAAGCATTTATTAAACACCTACTACCACATCTTCCAGGTACTGGGGATACAACAATGAAAACAGTCCCTGCTCTTATGGAGCTTATATTCTATACAAAATGTATGCATAATAAGTGGTAATTTTTTTAGGGGAAGATGCCAGCAAGTGGAGAGGATCAGGGAAAATTTCATGTAGAAGATATCATTTAAATTTACTTTTCAAGGAAATTAGGGAATCTAAGAGGTATAGATGAAGGAATGTATGCTAGCCATAGGACTACTTTGTGCCTCAGTTTCCATATCTGCAGAATCCAAAAATATAGATTCATAGCTTTTTAGAGCTGGAAAGAACCCATCTAGTCTAACCTCTTGGTTTTTCAGAAACACAAACTGGTATGCAGAGAAGTCAAAGACAGCTACTTAATAGCAGAGCCAAAATTCAAACTCAGGTCTCCAGAATCTTAGTTTGGCTATTCTTTCTACCATATCACATTATTTATACTCATAGGACTGAACAAAATGAAATAATTAATGTAAGGCACTCTAACGCCAACTATTATTAGTTCTTTAAGGTATCTAATTTGGAAGGCTGGAAAAAGCAATGACCTCTCTGGCAGAAAGCTGGAAGTTAGGGTAGGGTTCTGCCTTGATGGATTGGGGTTTTGAAAAATGATGAATTTTGTTTTGGGCATATTGAGTCTAAGGTAACAACAGGATAAGCTTAGAGTTCT
Source organism: Gymnobelideus leadbeateri (assembly GCA_011680675.1). NCBI lineage: Eukaryota > Metazoa > Chordata > Mammalia > Diprotodontia > Petauridae > Gymnobelideus > Gymnobelideus leadbeateri. Next base: position 211,515 of record WOXC01008005.1, read on the forward strand.
CTCCAGACAACTGGAAATGTCTGTTTGAAGCATGAATCAGATTTTAGTTCTAGAGATATAAAGATCTGGGACTCATTAGCATTGAGCAGGTAACTGAAACCATAAGAGTAGAAAGATCTCTTTGCAAAGGAGTGATAGGAGAGACAGATCATAGAACTGAGAAGAGTACCCATGGAGGCAAGCTGAATATGGAAGTCAGAGGAAGAAGAGCAGAAGGAATGGAATATGCTCAGAGATGGGAGAATGTTTTAAAATTGTTATGTAAAGCTAAAAAAAATGAGCTTAGAAGAATAAGTGATTGACAGAAATAAGAGGGGAATGTAGAAGGAAAAAAGGAAGAAAACAGGCCTTTTTAAAGTGCCTACTGTATGTTAGATGCTTTACAAATATTATCTAATTTGATCCCCAAAACAACCTTGGGAGATAAGTGCTATTTTTATCCTCATCTTTACAGCTGAAGAAACGGAAGTAGGCAAAGCTTAAGTGGCTTGCCCAGGAGCACACAGCTAGTAAGCATCTAAGGACAGATTTGATCTCATGTCTTCCCAACTCCAAGAGCACTGTCCTATCTACCATGTCTCTGAGGCTCTAAAAGACTGATGACCCAAGGTTGAGAAAATGCAAATGAATTTGGCAAAACAGAATCTTGAGGATGGATGCCAATCCATGGTTTGACATCAGGAAACCTATCAGTAAATTGGAAGGTACAGAATATACCATAACTTCCTCGAGGGAGAAGTTAAAACTCCAAACTATCTGCCCAATCTGATTCTCTTGCTAGAAACAATGTTACCAGAGTACTGGTAATTAAACGTTTAATCACATAGCTATGCCTCCTTTCCAGTTAAGTTAGGTGAAGGATGCCATTATCAGATCCGTAATCTCTTCACAATAGTAATGGTCCAAATAATATCCAATATTAGTACCCCTATTACCAAACATCATGTTATTTGGCATATCCATAGCTTTACTCCAAGAAATGCAAACAATGGCTCAAAATGAGAGGAGAGGAGACGAATCAGAGACTAAATCACCTGAAAATCTAGTTCTTGGCTTTACAGCATAAGACCTGATAGATATGAAAAAATGCATGCTACACAGAAAAATGTCTTCAACTTGCCCATGCTATCCAAATATCCCCACTCAGAAATGTAAGATATTTAATTTTTCCAGAAGAGTGGCACTTAGATCTAGATAAATTATTCTTGAGTTGATAAAGTTTCCTTACTTTGACCTAGTCAGTTTTTTTTTCCCCTAAGATAGGTGATGTGTTTGTACTTTCCCCTAAAGGGGTTAAATCAATATGGAAGGCAGTGAAAATCCATGGAAATAGCCACTAACTGTGATCTAAGTCAGGCTAGAACCTTGTTGGACTTAAGCTTTCTCATTTGTGAAATGATCACCAAGGTTCCTGCCAACTCTGAAATTTTATGATGCTTCAAACTTTTATGCTTTATGGTCTCCAAATTCTACCAATTACATCCCTACTTTTTCTATTACAAAATTGTGTTACATAGCTATTACAAGGTAGATGTATTTTATAATCCTGTGTATTTTATTGTATAATCCTATGAATTTGAAAACATTGTTCTGATGAAGGGCTCAGAGGTTTCAGCAATGAAATGGGTTCAGAACCTACCCCTCTCCACCCCACAAAAAGGAATAAGAATCCTTGTTGTTGAAGGAGGAGTATTTCATAGTAAAAGAGTTATTACGTGTCACCATCTGAAGATTTATGTAAAAGGAAGCTAGGTAACATAGCGGAGTGCAGAACCTGAGTTCAAATTTGACCTCAGACACTAGCTAACTGTGTGATCCTGGACAAATCACTTAACCCTGCTTGCCTCAGTTTCCTCATCTGTAAAAGGAAGTGGAGAAGGAAATGGCAAACCATTCTCTTTATATCTATCAAGAAACCACCAAATAGGGTCATAAAGAGTCAGACATGACTAAAACTACTGAAGAACAACAATAGTTTTAAAATTCTGCCCTAAAACTAAAAATACAGTAACCCTCTAATAAAGGAGCACTCACAAACTTGTGAAAAATGCAACATGGGACTGATCATCATTATTGAATTAATACATATTTTCACACTAATTCCTTCTTCCAAAAACTTTTCTTGGATCCTCTGACATTAACACAGTTGAATTATTTTACATTCAATTCTCTGAGCATTTACTGACGACTCATCATTTTTGTGACTTTTGATCTTAAATAATGACTGTTGACTGCTGTCAACTAATACCAACAGCTTAAACCAAACCACTGTTTTTCTTCCAAATTGCTCATGGAAATTCCCAAAATAACACCAACTCACCTGGAAAGAGAAATCATCTATGTTTTTACTGAATCCCAGTAAAAGTATGTAATTATGCTCAGAAACACAAAACCAGAGAGTGATGGAACAAGAAGGAAGGAAAACACAAGCCTTCAACCCAAGTGGAATCCTTCTATTTGACCACATCATACTCTTATCGTCAGGAATCTCAACTGCTAAAAACTAAGCTCAGTCTAATTTGGATATTTTTTCCTATGTTATAAACATTAGGAAATGTTTCCAAATAGCCCACACATTTCCCACTGAAAAATCTGCCCACAAATTCCAAGAAGAGGAGGAGATTTAAGGAAGGGCTCTGCTTCTTATTCCCTTCCCTGCATGGTCCCACCTCCATAAATATCTGTCAGATATCAAGAAGGAAAATTTTCTTAACTCCTAATAGTAATATGCAAAAACATCCTCTCTGATTATTCAATATAAACATGTAGAAATATTTGATCCCCAACAAGTCATCTGAGGCTAAGAGAAACAGGCGTAAATGAACATACCTTAAGGCCTTTTGATGCAGCTATATGGGCAGCAGTCCAGCCTTCTTTGTCAGCATGGTTGATGAGATCTGTAGGAACAACAGGCTTGGCTGGACAAGTGGAATTCTCTTCTCTGGAATCCAAGTCAAAAAAGCCTGAATCGGGCTCCATATCACTCATAAGGTTTCCATTATCAGGTACCCTATAGTACATAAGGAGTTTCAGGCCATCCACATTACCAGAATCCACAACAGCATGAATTGGGGTCCAACCATCCTGCAAATAAAAATTCAAGGTGGGGAAAATTTATAAAATAGTGTATTATATTATAGATAACAGCCCTGTTCCAAGTTCACCTTTAATGAGCATTTAGGATGAGTTTGCAAGCTGGAAAAGGCATGAATTTCCAACCATGTCTAGTAGGATGAGATGTAGGAAAGTAATTTGGCCTTGGTTAGTTATATTTCCCATTTTTCTATGATACAAATTGCCTATTATTTCCAGTTCAGACAAAGAGGCCTATTAGAGAATAATTTGATGAGCGAAGGCATTTTCTGACACCGTGTTTGTCTGGCTTATGTTGTTTATGGTATGCTGGAATCTCACCCTATTAAAAAAGCAAAATCTGGTATTAAAACTGGATTATTAGGCTCTATCCAAGGGATATTTGTATCATTTACTCATGGATGAAAATTTTTTATTATTATAAGCTAGTCCCCTCTAGAAATAGTAGTGAGTGATAGGGTATGGACCCCAAGGATAATTTTATAGCAAAGTTCCAAGGCACTTGATTTAGCTATGTCTATATGTACATATACTCAATTTATAAAGTAATCATAAATTTCACAACTGAAACTAAATGCAACTCCACAGGCAAGGGAGAGATGCACCATATTGTCAGTGATCATTTGTATGTGATAACTGGAATAAAATATTTCACATATGACAAGAAAAGGATGTGGGCTCCCAGTAAAAGGAAAATATTACAATCCACTTATTTAAGTAGGATGCACAAAATATTAAAAAGCCTAGGTGAAGGACACTAAGAACATATGAGGTGGTCCCTCTACGGATGCTTGAGAAAAGGATGTGGACAATAATTACATAGGAAGAGAAAACATTATGGGCTTTGATCTTATTCCACTGGTGGAGAGAATACCCATATAATATTACACACTTGACATGTCAAGCTCCTGGGGATAGGGATTGGATTGCTTTCTTACAAAACTCTAAAGAACCTTTGACATAGTAGGTTAGAATTTAAGAGGATAATGTACCTATACAAGAAAAACAGATGCTCTCTCAAGAGAACAATGAATCTGAATTAGCACTGCTGTATTGAGTTGAGAGTAGCTAGGTGGGTACAGTGTACACAAAGCTAGATCTGAAGTCAGTAAGGCTCATCTGCTTAAATTCAAATCCAGCCTCAGACACTTACTAGTTGTGTAACCCTTAGAAAGTCATTCAATCCCATTTGCCTCAATTTCCTACTTTGTAAAATGAGCTGGGAGAAGAAATGGCAAGCCACTCCTGTATCTTTGCCAAGGAAACACCAAAAATGGCATCATGAAGAATTGGACACAACTGAAAATGAAACAACTGTGTTCAGATCTGGGAGCTATGAATGTTTTCAAATGAATGCGACCAAGATGCTGAAGGGATTAGAAACCATGCAGCCCAAAAAGCAGTTGAAGGAACCGTGGAAGTTTAGCCTGAACAAAAGAGGTGTTCTTGTGTGGTGGGGGGATCATGATAGCTGTCTTCAAGCACTTCAAGGGTAGTTAAGAAGGATTTGGTGGATTTTATTTTGCCCCACAAGGCAGAATTAAGAGCAATGAATAGTCTTTTTTTTTAACATAAAGAAAATCCCCCTAGGAATGAGAGTTATACACAATTGGAATGAGCAGCTAGAATAAGGAATGAGTTCCCTATCTCTGAATGTCTTCAAACAGAAGATTTCTGTTCAGGTATAGGTGAGATGTGATGACCTCGGAGGCCCCTTCAAAGACTCTAAAATGCTATGATTCACCTTCACTTCTTCATTCACAATATCTTATTATTTATCTGTCATATCTCGTATTCTTCCCCAAAGTAGAATCTAAGTTCTTTGAGGGAAGGAACTATGATTTTTTTTTTTTGAAGGGCAACTGGGGTTAAGTGACTTGTCCAAAGTCACACAGCTAGTAAGTGTGTCAAGGGTCTGAGACCAGATTTGAACTCAGGTCCTCCTGACTCCAGGGCCAGTGCTCTATTCACTGCACCATCTACCTGCCCATATGATTTTTAAAAAAATATGTCACCCTGTACAGATTTACAGATACACCCCGGCATATATTAGGTGATTAATAAATGCTTACTAATAAAAACTAAACATGGATGTTTTACTTCTCTTGGTCCTTTTTAGCTGATAATCCCAGATGAAGTCAGCAAATAAGACCAAAGACAGAGGGGAACTAAATAAATGAGTCAACATCCCTCATGCTCCAGGCAATTAATAAAACTTCATGACTCAGTCTTTGTCAAGTTGCTAATACTTTTCTCAGCAGTGTGGCAAGGTGCAAAGAGTGCTGCACCCGACACTGGAGTGGCATGGTCTAAAGGCCTGTACTTAAGGTAGTGTGAGCTGCACCCTTTGCCCTAGCCTCAGTTTCCTCATCCATATATATATATATATGTATATATATATATATATATATACATATATATATATATACATATATATATATATATATATATATATATAAGACACAGGTAATATCTACAGGATCTACCTCAGCAGAGAGTTAGTATGTGAATGAAATAATGTACGCCAAGTGCTTTGTAAACGTTCAAGATTTATAGAAAGATAAACTTTTTTTGGGGGGTGGTGAGAGATCAGTTCTTGTTCATTAGTACTTTTCTTTCAAAAGGGTACTATGTTAACTCTGCCTTGAATTATCATATCGAAGGCAACACAGTTGCTCCTAGAAAAATATTCCAGGAGCGGCTACGTGGCGCAGTGAGTAGAGCGCTGGCCCTGGAGTCAGAAGGACCTGAGTTTGGTTCCAGCCTCAGACACTTAACGCACACACAAACAAAAACCTAGCTATGTGACCTTGGGCAAGTTACTTAACCCCAATTGCCCTCCAAAAAAAAAATATTCCATTGGGGTAGCTAGGTGGTGCAGTGAATAGTGCATTAGTCCTGGACTCAGGAAGACCTGAGTTCAAATGTGGCCTCAGACACTTAACACTTAAAAGCCCTGTGACCTTGGGCAAGTGACTTAACCCCAATTGCCCTGCCCCCCTCCAAAAGACACACACACACACACACACACACACACACACACACACACGCACACACACGCACACACACGCACACACACACAAAGAAAAACATTCCATCTTCCAGCATCCTTTGAGGTCCTTACATTAAAAGGTCAAAGTAAGAGTTCATTGCTTCACTTTAGCCCCATCTCTCTGGATGCTTCAGCTTCTTTACCTGCAAGTTGCCCAACACCTCCTTAATATCTTACATGATTGGATAGGTTGACTCCCTGCTCTCTAAAACTAAGACAGCTTGAAAATGCATGATTTTTCATATAATCATCATATAGTTAATTTACTTTACTTATATAAAGCAGAATTAATAGGGCAGGTAGGTGATTCAGCAGATAGAGTTGTTTGTTGTTGGGAGTCGTTTTTCAGTCACTTCTGATTCTTCGTAACCCCATTTGGGTTTTTTTGCCAAAGATACTGGAGTGAGGCAGACAGGGTTAAGTGACTTGTCCAGTGTCACACTTGTCCAGTGCCAGGCCTGAAACCAAGAAGATTCATCTTTCTGAGTTCAAATCTGGCCTCAGACACTTAGTAGTTATGTGAGTCTGACCAGGTCAATAAACGCTGTTTGCTTTAGTTCCTCATCTGCAGAATGAATTGGACAAGAAATTTGCAAATTACTCCAGTATCACATCTTTGCCAAGGGAAACCTCAAACAGGGTCACAAAGATTGAAATGACTGAACAACTACAATCACCTCCTGAAGTAAACATCACAGACTAGATGACAAAAGAAAAAGAATTAAATGGCGTGAAATCACCAAAATTCTAAAAATCTTATTGAAAGACATCTACAGAATATGTGAATTGGAATATACAGTTCAGCTCTGACTTCTCTCCCTAGCACCACCCACTTCTCATTAGCTTAGAACATGATACCATACAATCACTTGGGACTCTTCTTTATCCCTCACTTCCCCATATTCAATCAATTTTCGAGACCTGTTAATTCTACCTCTAATGTTTCATATCTCTGCTCCACTCCCCACTTCCCCTTGCTACTCCATTAGCTTAGGGTCTTATCGCTTAGACTGCTATGGCAATAGTTTGCTAATTGGCCACCCTTTCTTTAGTTCATCATTCACAGCACAGTTACCAAAATAATCCTCCAAATGATATATGTGCATTACCATGTAACATCACAGGAGCATAGATTTAGAGCTACAAGTGATAGAAGAGACCACTGAGTCTAATTTTCTCATTTTATAGAAAAGGAAAGTGAAGTCCAGAAGATTAAGTAACTTGCTCAGGGTTGTGTATCTAGTAAAGATTGGAAGTGAATCCAGGTTTTCTCAACTCTATATTCAGTGTTCTAACCATCTCATGCCATGCTCACACACTTCACCTTTGGGGCCATGAGCAAAATCCCCAGGTTAATGTTGAAGCACTTTTTCAGTCTCTCTTTCCCATCAATAATTCTTAGCTTTATTTCACATACTTTGTGCACTGTTCATTCCAGTAATAGTGGTAGCTACTTCCAGTAGCTGCTCCCATAGGTCATTCTCCCTCCTCTTTCCTTTGTGCATTCAGGGAAGTTATCCCTCATACCTGGAAATCACCCCTTCCTCCTCTCCAGTTTCTGTTCCTGAAAAGGCTAGCTCAGGCCAGCTGCTTCAAGAAATCTTCCCTGGCTCTCCCAGCTGAAGGGAGTCTGTCAAATTGAATTTTCTCAGGACAATTAACAACAACAATACTACTCCATGTATCTCTCTTTTGCCTCTCATTATATTTTACCTTGTTTCATACTTAGATGTCTTCAGGTTGTATCTTCACTAGAGGTTCTCAAACTTATTTGCTTTATTGCCCTCTTCTAAAAAAATGACTCAGTGCGCCCCTGGAAATCTACTTCCTTTTAACTCTTTAGCAGGTTTAAAAATTTGTATCATTTCCAAAAAATATAACATATTTTTTAAATGAGGCATCTTAAATCCAATAATTGATTTGTAAATTTGTGGGGCTTTCCTGCATTGAAATTTTGATGACACAACATTGCATCATGTAACCACATACATACATATTCCTGCTGATACACACTGAATTTGCCAACAATGCATCACACATTTGCCTGCCTACACTTACTTGTTAGACCTGCCAGTAGATTTGACCACTGATCAGCTATAACTTGTGTTTTGTGTGATTATTTGGAAAATAATGTAATCCCTACTACTTTAACTCTGTTACACAACAGATGAAACATGTATGAATGGTTTTTAAAAATTTTCTTCTTTTCTCTTCTTTCCTTAAGTTTCCACCACTCCCTTATTTTTATTCAACATCTCTCAATTGCACCCAAGGCTACTACCAACCTCCATACCCCATCATCCCAGTGCCCCCTAGAAGGCAGTACTATTCATTTTAGGAACCTATAGAACTGCCCGTTTTGTTAGGATGAGGGATGGGGGAGGAGTATTGCTTGATCTTTGCACACATTTCCTTGCACAAAGAAGGTATCCAATAAATATTTTCTTATTTGAATTAGTATGGCACAAAATCATCCTTCCAGCACTGAGGTGCCCAAGACAATCACTAAACTCTTGGTAAGGAGGCATGGTGGTGCATCCTACAACTCAAAGTTTTTATAACATTCATCCCAGGGACAGCTAGGTGAGGTACTGGATAGAGCAGTGGGCCTGGAGTCAGAGAGACCTGAATTCAAATCCAACCTCTGATATTTACTAGCTGGGCCAATCACTTAACTTCCATTTGTCTCAGTTACCTCACCTGTAAACTAAGAAGAATAATATCTCTACTACTCACCTTATTAGGAAAGAACTTTATAAACTCTATAGAGGTAAATGAGAGCTATTTTTATCATCAAATAAGAGCGGTAATAATTTTTACTTACACTGGTTTTTACATTTCGGTCTGTTCCAGCTTCCAACAACAGTTTAATACATTCATTATTTCCATTTCTACAGGCCAGGTATAGAGGTGTTTGTCCTCCTTCAGCAGCATGGTTAATGTCAGCATGATATGCAATTAGTAATTCTGCACACCTACACACAAAAATGGAATGAAAAAAAGTCTGTCTTTGAAAGCAAATGCATTATATGGGTATGGCATTAAAATGAAAAAGCAACGTCCAGGAATGATGTATTAAAATGTATTCATTATTAATATGATGCTTATGGTCAGAAATGCCATACAATCAAATTCATACTACCAGTTAATAGATACAAAACAGTTATAAGCAAAATTAAAGCTGCAGAATGTACTTTATTCAGGCTGGGAAAAAAATCTTAAAAGGAAAAATAAAAACTAGAGCTGTGAAAATTAGTTTAAAAAAAACCTGTGAAATTAGTAGCTTTGATAAAGTGTGACGATCTGGCCAAAAACTTTAGGATCATACCTTGTTTTTCCTTTTTTCCAATATTTAAAATAGTATTCTGGATGGAAAAAACTTTTTATGTTTAATTTATAATTATTATGTGAAACAGTTTATAGTTTATCATTCAATATAGTAAAGCCTCTAAGAAGTCAGTGTACTGATTACATCACTCGAGAGATGGGGATGGGGGACAAAGAGTGACACCAGAAGACTCCACTATAAAAGCAAGAGGACATTTGCTCCTTAAAGAGGAGGGCTGAATTCTGAGAATCAGGAGAAAATAAGACCAAGTCAATTCTAGATGGGGTACCTCTTATAACGTTGAAAAGACATGCATTAAACCTTTTTTAGTACCACCACTACCCCCAGCTGAACCCCTTTACTTGGCATTGTTTAGTTTATTGATTAATGTTTGGCATGCAGGCTGTTTAATGTCCTAGTATTAGAAATATATTTATTTCCTTAACACAATGGGGTATGAACTTTTTGCTCTAGTCCTAAATGTAACTGCACCAAGGTGACCAAGCCTGCTAAAGATCACAGGCCACCTGGAGGCAGAAACTAGAACATAGTCTAGAGGAGATTAGAAAGTGCCATTTGGGACACAAATCCCTATGTTTTCTCCAAACACAGATCAGATGACACCTCACTAATGGCCTTTTTTTAGATCTGCCCAATTGTTAATACTCTTTACTCTTGGAAATTGCTTTCTACTTCCATGCCTTAACTGTAGCCCTCTTCAGTAGAATGTATACTCTTTGAAGATAGAAGCCAGAGACCTAGAAGGGTCTTGCAAATAGGAGGAGCTTAATAAATGTTTGTTCTGAAATTGAGCTGAATTTTTATGCTCCCAACATCCCCATGACCTTTTTTCTGTGACTGATTTTCAAAGTCTCTGTAACTTCAATTTCAGTAGGGCAGGATATATTAGAAGGTCTGAAAAATAACTCAAGGAACTATCTTGAAATTTTCATGGAGTTAAAAATATCAGCTAATATATACAGGAAATAAGAATTTGTACATCAAATGCAAAATTTCAAGTTGCACAAATAAAATGGTTCTAAATCAATCTTTAGCAAACTTAAAGAACAGAAAAGTTTGTGCTCCCATTATTTTTTCATGAGGACCATCAGCTTTAGAGCCAGAATATACAGAGAAAGCTGAGTGAATAATTGTATTCTATTTTCAACATGAAAATATTGTACCCTAAATTACACCAGTTATTCAACTGGCCTAATAAGCTTACAGAGGCAATCACTCCTAAGGTCATATGTATTTTGGGGAATGCATAATTATTGCTTCTGGCTTTATGCTGACCCCCTTTCAGAACAGTCAAATTCCTGTTTCATGGTTTAAAAATAAAAGCTCAAAACAGGATGAGTATTTGGGATGTAATTCTGAATAAAATATCTATTACCATAAGTGCTCATCAACCACTGCCCCACAATCACAAGGACTTTGAAGGTCAAGTTCCGTGCAAAGAAGTATTTTTATTTTCCCTAAAAAAATGATACTGCAAATTATTTTAACCTGACAAGTACTCTCAACATCTTTTCAGTACTCACTATAAAACAGAAAATACTAACATAAAATACCTATGGGAGATATGGTTCTAGAAATGTTCAATTCATAATAAATTCTGAACTAAGACACCTATGTACTCTGTACATAACACTATTATTCAAATACTACAGTAGAAGGAGAGGAATTTCAGTTCCTTTGGGTATATTTCTTTGAATTTAAGCCTTCATTTAGTTAACATATTTGTTTGGTATTGACTCACATTTGGCCAGAACTCAAATGTGTATGTAAATTGAAGGAAGGGGCTCTTTTAGTAAAAGAGAAAAATCTTAGAATATCACTTACTTGAAATGTCCCTGAGCAGCTGCTGAACACAAGGGTGTGAAGCCATTTTTATCAGCAGTATTAACTTGTGCTTCTGCATTCAGCAGCAATCTCACACAGTCTAAGGATTTTAACAGAGAACCACTTTAATGCCTCTAATTTGGTAGTTGAAAAGAAACCACCCCCTCCCCCCAAATGATATCCAAGCTAAGGATATTTTTGAAAGCCCACAGGGTCTATGGATGAGCTGTTAGTCTGATAAACATGTCACGATGGATTTCTCATAACCTACTTAGCAGTAGTTTCCAGGGACACCGGAATTCTCTTCCCCAATATGAGGACAGACTTGAGTATTAAATCAAAATGGGAGTGTTCTATTTAAATCTGGAACAATTCCCTCTGGTTTTAATTACTTTTCTAAAGATTATGATGATAGTTGAAAGAACTAAGGGCTCAAAAATGAAGGTTCAACTAACAAACCCTGCCTCCCTCTTCCCTACCTCCCACCCTCATCTTGACATATTTTTCTGGTTACTTTGGAAAGGGCTAGGTATAGATAGCTGTCACCTAAACTGAAAAGTCCTCCTTTCACAAAGTGGTTTAATAGATTCTTATCACAATCATCTCATTAAAAATGTTTCAGTGTACACAACTAAACCTCTTCACTAAGTATAAGTACAATGCATCATCTTGTGTTGTGGCATTCCTTGAAGTATTTGACATTTATCTAGAAAACAGCTGGAGTTGTTTCTTTTTTGTTTATATTGTGTCTTATTTCCCTACCAGACTAAGATTTCCCTAAAGTCAGAGACTGGCCTCCTAAATTTCTAACTCCCTCAGTGCCCAGCACAGAATACTACATAGAGTGAACATTTAATAAATACTCATTTCCACAAGTATATCCTATATCAATGAGTTTGCCTTCTCAAGTTGGAGGGAAGGACATGGAGGGAGAGAATTTCAAACTCAAAAAATATGAAAAAACAAATGTTAAAAATTGTTTTTACACATAGTTGAGGAAAAATAAAAGCTTTTTAAAAAAATACTTGTTGACTATTGCAAATACCAAGTCCTAGGCACTGTTAAAATAGTTGAACCTCAGAAGTCGATACAATGGAAAGGACACTAAAGGATTAATATCTACTTTGCCATGGAATCCTAAGGATCCTGGGACCTTTCCACCTGACTTGTAGCTGAAACCTTCTTTGTGTTTTCTCCCTTAAGAGCAGAGACTGTCTTGCTTTTTCTACTTCTATCATTAATGTTTAGCATATTCTAAATGCTTCATAACTGTTTTATTCATTAATTTATTCATAACATGAAAAAGTATAAGAGCCTTGCTAAGAAATAGCTGGGTCAGGAACAACTAAAAAGTCAGGTGTCTTGTTCCTCCAGTCTAAAGCTCTGTTTAATAATAACACTCTTTTTTTATTCTGGGAAGTCTCTCAGACCAGTTCATAATGCATAGATGAGCTCCAACATCGTCAAAAGCTCTTTCCTGGTTGGATGCTCTAAAGTACTGGAGGGTAGGGGAGGGGAAGAAGCTTTAAAAAAACCTCCCAATTATCTGTCATTTGAACTGGATAGTTAATGACAATTTTAATGTCCATGAATGCTGTATCAGTAGTCAAATACTGTTTCCCCCACAAACTAACACAGTATGGTGTGATATACTTAATTATGAGATTGTTAATTTTTAAGAACAAAAAATAATTCACAGATTTTATCACTATGCCCTTTTGACTAATCATCACATTCAATCCTCTTTAAAAAAACAAACAGAAAAACCCAGACATCTAATTAACTATCCCCTTTGCCAAGCTGCTCTAAGACTCTGGGTTTAGCATCTTTTCTAACTTTTAAAAATGATGTAATTCAATCCAAAGTTAGTGAGGGCCTAAAGATTCTTCTTCAGTACGTATCAGTTGCTTGTTGTGTAGACTAATTTCTGGCTATTTATTCATGCTAAACCAAAGACATCACAGATGGAAGAATTTACTGAACTAGAAACATACTTTGTACTCACAAGAAACTAAAGTTAGTCATATAGAATTCATTGGCATTGGGCATTAAGAGGACAGAAGTTTTTTTTTTTCATTAACTGTCAGATATTCAGATCAAGAAAAGTATTTGGGTGTGTGTATATATATATATATATGTGTGTGTATATATATATATATATATATATATATATATATATATATATATATATATATATACACACACACATACATATGCATATATAGAAATGCAATGTGATTCTCTTCCACAGAGTTTGTTACAAAGATCAAGTATGTACAATAAACTAACAATATGAAAGTAGTAACAAAATGTTCTTTAAATCTAAGTTGCTCCATTCCTTTAAGATGTGAGTACCAGAGGGAAGTATTGAGATATCGCATTCTTTACCTGTATGTCCATTCTTAGCAGCAGAATACAAGGCAGAAGAGCCATCTTCACAGGAGTAATTAATGTCCAGTCCTTCTTCATTAAGCAGCATTGATAATAAAGTGACATTTCCCTGGGCAGCAGCTTGCTGAAGAAGGGTGGACCTGCCAGCCAGGGAGGCAGGACCACCACTCATTAGCAAAGGGGTTAGGGAGGGTGACCAGCCTGTGAGTTAAAGTGACCCAAGTTAGATGGGGAGGCGAAAGAAAATGAGTATTATCCTTTCTCTTTCAATCACACACACACACACACACACACACACACACACACACACCATAGGGGTACACAATTTCTAACACTAATTTGTCTATTAAGATTTCGTCTCTATTGTTATTTCACTCCTTTCTATCCATCATTAATTTAATCTGCACACAGTGGTGATAGGTTATTTTTAGTTAAGACAGTTGCTCAGTTTATTATTGTCACAGGTTAATATAATGAGCGATTTTAGAAAACATCACAGATGCTAATTTTAAGATTCCTTTTCCAAATTCCAGTGCTAATCAAACATAAAAAAGAGAACATTTGTGTCTCTTCTATTTAATTCAAGATTTTAAAATAGTGATATTGCAGATATCAAAATATAACTGTGATATGAAATAAAGGGCCTTTTCCCCCTTTGCCTTAGCCCCTCATAATAGTTGAGAAATGTGACATTATCCATGAAAAGGCATCATGCACTGATAAGGACTTCAAATATATGCCTTTAAATTCTCAGTTTGGAAATAAGATCTAATTAAGGTAGGATATGACACTAAAGTAATGATCAATGGCATACATGTGATCTATACCTTAAGAAAAAAAATATTCACTGTATCTCAAAAATATATTTAAAAATTACTTTGTCAGCTGATCACTGTCTGGAAAAAGCTTAAGTCACCCAACAAAACAGGATAGAGTATAGAAAAGAGTTTTAATAGAAATTTCAAGAGTTATCTTAGTTAGATAGTCTTTATCAGTATTTTGCAGCCTTAGAAAAGAATTTGTTGAGTGTGTGAAGCTTGCTATAAATGCTATGGAAAACTTTCTGAACTCTTCCTTGGTCAAAAGACTGTAAAAAAAAAAAAGAAAGTATAAATGCTTAATGTGAAACTAGTATTTAAGAACTCTGTGCAAACTTCCAAATAAATAATTTTACAGTTATTCTCCTAGAAAACTCAATGGACCACACCCCTAACTAATGTGTGTATGTATGTTGTTTTCATATGTGACTGAGATACCCTGACAAAATACAAAATATACTAGCAGATTTTATGCTTCCATTATATTAACACTAGGATAATGGTATGCCTATGTATGCAGACATCATATCTACTTGGTTCTTACACTTGACTAGTTGATTTAACTAGCTTCCCACGTGTAATTTTTTTAAACCTAGTTTCTATTTTCAAAAGAAAATAGCAAAACTGAAACTAAATTATTTTCCTAGCTAGAAAACACAAAGAAACAGAAGCTATATGTATAATTTAAGCTACTGTAGTGCTTCAAATTAAAATCTGGGTATTAATTTAGTTACATTAATTATGTATAGCTTTAATCTTTACTGGAATATAATGTCATACACAACCTATATATTTGTAAAATTAAATATTTATGAAAACACTATAGTCCTTTCTTCATATAAATACTTTAACTATTTTGCCTCTCCAGAATTCTCCCCTTTGTGGGGTTATCTATTTATGTGTTTTTTTTTAAACCACAAAATTAAACCAGGTAGAACTTTTACTGATTCACACAGTTTACAGAGATGAAAGTTATGCACTAAAGACATTAACTATGAAACAGGATACAAACAATAGCAGGAGTACCTTGGCCCCAAACCAGATTCCTTGGACTATCTCACTATAATCATCTTTAATAAACTGTAGAATTTAGTCCAAGTTCTCTTGGACCCAATCCAACGGGCTTTCATTACTGAAGTCCTGTTTTGAACCCGAGAGAGCACTAATATTACTTGATTTGCCTCTTACTTTAATGCCAAGCTCTTTTTGAACTACTACAAAATAAACATTTTAACAATGGTCTTTTAATGTAAACTACTCTGAGCCTTTCAGTTGTGGTTTCTGGAGAATACAGTGCATTTCAAATGTAAGAATCAGAAAGATAAAAGGGTTTTTTTGCTGTAGTTGTTTTAAGAAGCAGTGTTTTTTTATGAGTCTTTGGATAAATGAACAGTCTCACAATTAGCAGCCAGGCAGGTTTGAAAGATGAATATATTTTAATCATACTCTCTAATTTTTTTTGAAGGTAGAAGCACATTTTCAAAACCTTTTTACAAAGTAATTTAAAAATATCCAGGCTGACTGTCATGTTTTAACATAAGGTGAAATTTCATACTTTTACTATTTTTTTGAGAAAGTAGATGAATGTTTTTAAGTTATTTTAATCAAACCCATTGAAACATAATAGATGGAACCCTTCTGAAGAATAAAGTAAAAGACCACCACAGAAAGTTTATTTTTCATTTAAAATTCCTATACATTGATAAAAATGGTAGGCCTTAACTGATTTGTAAATAATATCTAGGAAATGACAGAACAGGACTGTGTTCATCCAGGATATTTTAGTAGTGTTAGGAAAGGTCAGTTTCATACTGGAAAGTTAGTAAATAAGCCACTGTGAAAGCTTGCAACGCATGCAATGAGGAAGGGCATGAGGACAGAAAACAGCTTCTGGCACCAGCTTCAGAATGTGGAGGTGGTTAATTTCATAGCCCACATCAATTCCCTTTTTCTCTGATTTAGTCCCTAAGCCAATCACATACAAAGAATAAAGAAATTATAATGAACTAAATTGAGATACAGAAGAATACCAAACAAAGAACATGGAAAGGAAAAAAAATGCCAAGGGTATGGAAATTCAACTGCCTGGAGTAATTTCTATTTTAAACATTTGTTCATCTGTCAAATGAAACATGGTTATTGGGGGGTCTGAACCATAAGAAGAACTTTCATTCTCCTTAGAAATGCTTCAACTATTTCCCCCCTGAGAATACTGCTAATAAAGAATTTCATTAATTTCAGTACACTGTGCTCATTATGAATGCTGTAGTTTTATTTCATCTGGCCATGTGATAAATATGACTGTATGTTATAAAATGACCTTCTCAGGCTAAAAAAAATACTAATTAGGGTCGAAATATAATGGAGTCTAGTGGAATAGCTGTTCTCAGTAATGATCTTATAAGCAGATTTAGCAAGCTTATGACTACCATCTGGGGAAGGGAGGGAGAAAAGGCAGAATGTTTCCTAGTTAAAACTGTAGGCTGGAGGAAGCTATCTATGCTGCCTTCTTTCTTGGAGCAGTAAGGAAGGGACTGACCTATTTGGGTACTATGTGAGAAAACCCAGATTTTATGCAGAAAATTTCAAGTAAGCCTACATGCAGGGATGATTTCTCTCCTATAATGCATGGTGGCAAGGTGAGTAATTCCTATCCTTTCAGAACTAAAGACAACAAAAAATGGCCATTCTCTGCCTTGTAATCCTGTCCTTTTGGGAATGCCAGAAAAAAGAGGGCATCGAGGGAGAAACTAGTTCGACTAATCCTGAGCTGCTGCCGCTGTTGCTGCTCTGGCCCTCTCCCTTCTAAGTTCTGTTCTTGGGCTCTAAATGAGGTAGTTTTTCAAAAGCTGGAGAACTGAAGCACTGTGGGTGACGCCTCTAGTTCAGTGCTGCATCCTATCATTTACTAAAGCCACTCTTACAGCCTAATGACCACTTGGTGAAAGTCTTCACTTGGAGAGAACAAATACTCAAAGACGTATAGCTCTTGAGATGAGCTAAAAAAAAACATTTCTTCAATGTGAGGTCAGATCATGGACAGCTTGGGTACATCTTTTCTATTCCCCCAGGGCCACAAGAGTAACATCGGACAGATCAGGGGAAAGTACAAAATGTGACTAGAGCAATGAGCTTACTTATATGGCACAGTAGAAAGAACACTGGGTTTGATTCCAGGCTATGACACTCAATAAATGTGTGACCTTGGGAAGTCAGCTAACCACTAAAGACCATATGTCCTTCCTGTAACATATCATTGTTGGGCTAGATGCTCCCTTAGGTACTTTCTAGCTCTAAAACTATAATGCTATGGAAATCAAACATATAAGAGTATTATTCTTTTAAGTAGTAAGCTTGGGAAACTAAGTAATTTTTTCTAGGGATGAAGAGTGCCATAATTTTAAAAATATATTGAAAATGTAAATGAATACAAACATTTTAATATACAAAGAACACAAAAGAGCAGTTCCATTACCACCTGGCTAAATAAATTGAGTAGTTATATAAGACCACAGTTCTAAAGACAGATAGAATCCTAAACCTTCTAGATCAACCCTGCTATTTCACAGATCAACAAACTGAGGCCTAGGGAAGTTAGATGACTTGCCCTAGGTCAAATAGTTAATACCTGTCAGAGGCAGAATTTGAAGTCAGATCCTTTGACTCTTACAATAGTGCTCTTTCCACTATATCATATTGCTTCTTAAGAAGCTATATACTTCTTCCAAAAGTGCTACCTACCATTGCTCAAAGTATTTTCAGAATGTCTCCTTGGAACCTGCCCTGACAGTCTTAGTACCTTCTTTTACATATCTCACTAGTGGCAGATTCTCATACTCAAGGCCTGGGGGAATGGTGTGGGAGGTGGGCAGGTTTAGAAATTGAGAAACACCAAAATGGCAACTAGAACCATGTTTGACACATACTATAGATCAATCCAGGCAATGTAAACTGGGGCCAAAAATGGGATATGCTATCATAAAAAGAGAGAAATTTTCTTTTTGGATCATCACTAACAGACATTTCTTCCAAAGAGTCAGTGGAAAAAGCACTGTGAACAGTGGCATCAATGCATTAAGTCTATTACCG
Organism: Gymnobelideus leadbeateri; assembly: GCA_011680675.1. Classification (NCBI taxonomy): domain Eukaryota; kingdom Metazoa; phylum Chordata; class Mammalia; order Diprotodontia; family Petauridae; genus Gymnobelideus; species Gymnobelideus leadbeateri. The sequence goes on from WOXC01008005.1 coordinate 230,131, forward strand.
CCCAAGATCTGAAAAAGTTAATACTTGTTTGGATGTACTGATTCTCATATGCTTTTTGAAATCAATTATCTCACCACCTTATTATTTCTTGAAGGATCAACACAAGACAATAGGACAACACAGATGTAGATTGAGAAGGGCCTTGGAGGATTGAATCTAACTCCCTAACTGAGGCCCAGAGAGGTTAACTGATTTGCTCAAGGCCAAACAAACCCAGCTAGAAACTGTCTGAGGGAAGATATGAACGTGTTTCTGACTCCAAGGCCAGCACTGCATCTGGTTATCCCTAGTCTTTTCACCGAGTCCCCATAATAATATATAATGGGTTTGGAAGGAACTAGATAAAATTCTAACTTTCCTTCAACCCCACAAATTGCCCAGAAATGGTAATTTTCTTGATATATTCCAAAATATCAGTAAGTCCATCTGTGATGAATTTAAGGAAGAATATAGAGCCAAGTTAGATAAACAGCATTTGAAATAATCTAAACTTAAACAGAAGGTGTGTAAATACATTATACTTCCTTTTAAAAATACATATGGGGCGGCTAGGTGGTGCAGTGAGTAGAGCGCCGGCCCCCCGAATCAGAAGGACCTGAGTTCGGATCCAGCCACAGACACTTAACACACATACACACACACAAAAAAAGCAACAAAAAAACCCCTAGCCTTGTGACCTTGGGCAAGTTACTTAACCTCAATTGGCCTCCAAAAAGCAAAAAAATAATAATAATAATAATAATTAAAAAAATAAAATAAACACATATAAAAATTACCATAAAGGAGAAGGAAATAGTGAAAATTAAATGTTCAAAGACATTAATACTACCCCATAAATAAGTAAATTATGGAGTATAGGCCTCAGGACCTGGGAAAACTGGGTTTACACCCTACCTTTAACATAACCTTTGAGACCCTGGACAATCTCTAACCTCTCGTTTTTGCCATATAACTTTTTAATGTTATTGCTTGTTGATCTGCATTGGTAGGAGGAATTTCTAACCATAAGCTCCCTAAGGTGATAAAAGTAAAGGCTTAGACAAAAAATGAATAAATAAATAAATGAAAAATAAACAGAACTAGTCCAATTTCTAAACAAATCTAATTGATATTTTCTAGTTGGTAATAATGGAAAGTGCCATTATAATCTACTTTTAGAGTTCAAAGATACATCAGTACATTAACTTAAGGTATCCTACTAAAATTCAAGGTTTGCAAAATAAATATGTGTTCAGGAAAACTTTTCATCTTTCCTGCCATTTCAAGGGACCAAAACAAACATCTCTGTGGGCTCCAAACCACTATTTTTAGATCTTGTTTTTAAAGAGAAAGTTTATGAGAAAACTAGATTTTATTTGGTAAAATGAATCACCATATCCTTGAACCATCAAGGAATAAAAGAAATAAAAAATAAATAGATTAAAATAGAAATAAAAGAAAAGGAAGAAAAGAAAAAATATCACAAATGTCAACTGAAATCAAAAAGGAAAGATTTCAAGACATTGTAAAGGAAGTTGAAGCAACTGAGAGACCAATTGTACAGGACAGAAAACATTCTCAGGAGAGGTTGCAACATTTCAATCCCTTTACCTGATGCTGTTACCAGGAGGCTGTCTGAGGCACATGGTCTACAGGATGAGGCACTAACGGGGTTTATGGAGGAGCTACAGGCAATGGTGGTGGGAATGACAAGGGGATTTTCTGAACATGCAGGTTGGCTCAGTCCAGGGGTTTTGGGAGGCCAGGCACCCACCTGAGAAGTGGCCATGGCTGAAATGGCACAGCCTGCAGGTGCCACAGTTAAATCTATGGTTGGTTTTGGTGGCAGCTGAGGGGAGGGTGACTTAGAGAGGTTTTCCTCATTGATTACCCTAATTCCTTGTGGTGAACTGGAAGGAGATGAAGCCGTGGTTTTGTTATCAACTTTGGCCCCTGAATTAGAGGATCTGCTGCTATCCATAATAACTTTGATTTGAGGGTGTGGTGGTGAAGGAGTTTGGGAGAGCCCTGGCTTTTTTGGAGGGATAGGAGGAGGATTTCCTCGGTCAACTCTTGGTACACTGGGAGTCTTTAAACTCATTCTACCAACAGGGGGACAGGTGCCAGCGTCTACTGGATGGGGTGCTCCAGGCCTCACTGGAGCCCCTGCTTGAGGGCTGGTAAATCTTGACAGTGCTTGGGTTACAGTATTCCGAGCTAGCTGTTTGGCTACTAGGTTGTCGCGACTCGTGGGAGAGACATCTCTTGATGGAGGGCTTTGGGTAGTATTTCCATTTTGGTCCTGGTCATTGGCATTGCCCTGAAATCTAAATCTAGCTGCTTGGACACGTGGGTTTGGACCTGGATGCAAAGATGCATTGGCACATGGTGAATGTGAACTGTGCATAGATGAAGCTAGAGAATAGTTCTGAGAAGCTATGCTTGGTGCTGGAGAGGTGGGAGGGGCAGCATTACTGGGAAGGGGGGATGTGCTACTTGATAAAACTGGTGTTGAGCCAGTACTTGGTCCATTTTCCTCCATTTTATTTGGACTCGGAGGTGGGATAGTAGGTGTAGGGGGAGCAATCAAATCACCGTAGGAAGATTGCCTATCAATAACTGGCTTTACAAAAGCAGCATTGGTGCAAACACTCCCTTTTGCACTGCCAGAAACGAGGGGACTTGCTGTTGAAGGCTTTATGGGTACAGTCAAAGGCAACTTCTTAACAGGGTCAGTACTATCCACCACTGTGTCGGTCTGGCAAGCAACCGACCTTGATGTAGATCCTTCCGTTCCCACGGATATAGAAACCAAACGTTTCTCTTTTGTCTTGCGGGGAAGAGAAAGGCTTGGCTTGCTGTCACTCCCCCTCTTCAGCTGCTCGATCATTTTTTTCATCTTGTCAATCTCTCCTTTGAGGTCAGTTGTGTGTGCTTCCTCTCTGCTAAGCTTGGCTCGGAGCTGCTCCCTCTCTGTGTCAAACTCAGAGAGCTGTTTCTCCATCTGTGCTTCCATCTCAGCACTCCTTTGTTTCTCCGCAGAAAGTGCTTCCTCCAGTTGATTTGTCTTTTTCTTTTCCTCTTCAAGACTGGCCATAACTTCTTCCAGTTTCTGGGCTTCCTCTATGATTTTGCCAGATAACTGTTTGCACTCCTTGACCAGCATTAAGACGACATGCTTATTTTTGCCACGTTCATCCTCGAGGCGAGCAGATAACTTCTTGTGCTCCTGCTCCAGTGTCTGTAATTGCAGCTTTTCCATTTCCAGCTGAAAGAAGAGAAAAGTAGATTTATAATTAAGAGATAGGGAATTATGTAGCTGAATGTGTAGGAAGGACTATATACTTGCATATGTGTGTACTGTACATTTTTTAATATGGTATGAGTGGTTTTTGGTAGATAGACTGGAGAGTTATTGCTTTTGTTTTGTTTTTGCTACCGGAGTAATTCCTGAAAAAGCAACAAGATTAAATGGCAACTTCAAAGCAAAAAAAAAAAAATGAGGTCAGGAATGTATTTCTCATTCCTAACTTAAAAAGTGGTTGTACACAGAGGATTTTTCTGCCTTAAAATGATATATTTGATATTGTCTAGCTGATCATTTTGGCCTATAGGATAGTCTTAGTATAGGTGAAGGCTGTTTCACTGTATTAGCACATGTCCATAGAAACAAACAACCGATTCAAAAGTAAATATTTTAAAGAAAGACTGGTTAAACAGAGATGTAAAAAGTAGAGTTTTCCTGTTAACTACATGTATATGCCCTAAATGTATTATGTGAAGTTTATTCTCTAGCCAACTCTAAAAGAAAATATTAGTATGGAAAAGGGTGAACAATTCACTCAGCTGGTTCAGAGTACAGCCCTATGATTAGCAACAGCAAAAATAAAGAAGCTCTCACATTTCCATAGCACTTTCAAATTTACAAAGCATTTTTTTCACATCCTTGCTAGGGAAGTGGCATGGATATTATTATCCCATTTTATGGATGAGGAAACATGCTCTGAGAGTTATTAACTGACTCACACATCATCACATGGCAAGGAAATATAAAATCTGAGAAGAAAGCCCAGATCCTCTGAAACCATGTCTTCTTTCCACCACACTACAAATCAAAGTCAGGGGTACGGTAGCTGATTACTAATTCAACCACAAGAAGTATCAGACCTACTCAAAAGATAATAATTAACGGTTTCACATCAATTTTGGGGGGAGAGAGGGAAAGTCCTCAGTGTAGTGCACCAAAAATCTATGCTTGGCCCCATGTGGTTTTAAATTTTTTATCAATTACTTGGATAAAAGCAAAGATGGCACACTTATGAAAATTCTATAGATAATACAAAACTGGGAGGGATAGCTGGCACCCTGAAGGAAAAAGCCTGAACACAAAAAGATCACTGAGCTAGATATTACAGTTATATTTAATAGGGACAAATGTAAGGTCTTGAATTAAACTAAAGTTTACCTTGAGTTTTAGAAATTAAAATATAAGATGAAGGAAACATCGTTTAATAGGTTTGTCTAAAAATGGGTCAGGTGAGGAAGGGGACAAGATTATTAAATTATACATTCATTATCTATTAACTTTGTGAGTCAACAGTCAAAGAAATCAATGTGTTCTTGGGCTTACAGTCAATCTGATTAATTCAATTCAACCCAATAAGCACCTATTTGTTGTTGCTGTTCGGCTGTTATTCAGTTGTGTCTGACTCTTTGTGACCCCATGTGGTGTTTTCTTGGCAAGGATACTGAAGTGATTTGCCATTTCCTTCTCTAACTCATTTTAAAGGTGAGAAAACTGAGGCAAACAGGGTCAAGTGATTTGCCCAGAGTCCTATAGCTAGTAAATGTCTGAGGGCACATTTAAACTCAGGAAGATGAGTTTTCCTGACTCCAGGCTCAGTACTCTAACCACTATACCACCAGGCTACCCCAAGAATTTTACAAGCCACAAATGAAAATAATCTTCCTTATCCTTTCAAAAAGAAAAGAAAAAAAGACAGAAATTGTCCAGCACACTGAAGACATTTAACTCATGGAAAAGTATTTCTACAGTATATGTAGAAAACAAAGTACTTTTTTTTTCTTTAAAGGATGCAATAAAATCTAAATTTGTTTACATCAACAGTATGTCTTTGATTTGATGATGATGATAGTTGTAGTAGTTAGAATTTATGTAGAACTTTAAGGTTTACACATTACAAATATCATTTTATCTTCACAAAAACTCTGGGAAGTAGGTGCTAATTTTTTTCCTTAATAGTATTTTTCACCCAATAATATGTGAAGATAGTTTTCAACATTCATTTTTGTAATGTTTTGAGTTCCAAATTTTTCTCCCTCCTTCCCTTCCTAAGACAGCAATCTGATATAGGCTATACATATGCAATCGTGTTAAACATATTTCCACATTAGTCATCTTGTCAAGAAGAATCAGAATAAAAGGGGAAACCATGAAAAAGAAAAAGAAGGTGAAAAGAGTATGCTACAATCTGTGTTCAGATGCCATAGTTCTTTCTCTGGATGTGGTTAGCGTTTTTCATAACCAGTCTTTTGGAATTAGATCATTATATCGCTAAGAAGAACTAAGCCTATCATAGTTCATCATCACAGAATGTTACGGTTGCTGTATACAATGTTCTCCTCATTCTGCTCACTTCACTCAGCATCAGTTCATGTAAGTCTTTCCAGGTTTTTCTGAAATTCGCCTGCTCATCACTTCTTATAACACAATAGAACTCCTTTACATTCATATACCACAACTTGTTCAGTCATTCCCCAGTTGATTGCAATCCCCTCAATTTCTAATTCTTGGCTACCACAAAAAGCACTGCTATAAATATCTTTGTACATGTAGATCCTTTTCCCTTTTTATGATCTCTTTAGGATACAGACTTAATAGTGGTATTGCTGGATCAAAAAAGGTATGCGCAATTTTATAACCCTTTGGGCAAAGTTCCAAACTGCTCTCCAGAATGTTTGGATTAGCTCACAACTCCACCAACAATGCATTAGTGTTCCAATTTTCCCACATCTTCAACATTTATCATTTTCCTTTCCTGTCATATTAGCCAATCTGATCACTATGAGGTGGTTCCTCAGAGTTGTTTTGATTTGCACTTCTCTAATCAATAGTGATTTAGAGCATTCTTTCATGACTATGTTTAACCTCTTCATCTAAAAACTGCCTATTCATATCCTTTGACCATCTATCGATTGAGGAATGATTTGTATGCTTACACATTTGACTCAGTTTTCTATGTATTTTAGAAGTGAGGCCTTTATCAGAAACACTGGTTATAAAAATTGTTCCCTAGCTTTCTGAATTCCAAAGTACATATTTTTAAATTGTTGTGTAAAAAGCAACACCCTGATCTGGAAACTATTTGGAAGTAGGAGGGGAGGCACAGAAGCAGACAGTATATTTGTAGGACAGAGATTTTGGCTATAGTCAAGTGCTGATAATAGCTTTGCCTGTTTTGACACAGCAGCTAATTTCCTGTATATTTGTCTACCACAGCTCTATGCATATATTAATCCTTTAACAGTCTCCAATGTCACTATTTCTAGCACTGTTTTTTAAATGTGCATCTACTCTTCTCGAATGCTAGAAATCACCATTTTTAAGGTACTAATTTATATATGGTCTAATTAAGAGGCCAATTTTCCTGCTAAAAATTGTTTAAGGAGATGATCCCTCAAAATGCATCTTAGAACAGTTTTTCACATATTTTAACTTTTCTAAGATTCCAATGGTTAATTTGATTGTAGAGAAATAAAAGAACTGGCAAAAACCTTGACTCATGCAGCGCAGAACAAGCATTTAAAGGAACAGCTTGGTTTGTTCCTAGCATTAAGGTTATAGAACAAGGCTAGGAGAGAGCAGATCAGAGCTCTAGTCCTAGTTCTAACATTAATTAGCTGTATAAATTAGACAAATGAATTCACTCCTTTGGCCTTCGGTTCCCTTTTCTGTAAAATGATGAGGTTGGCCTACATAATCAATAAGGTTTCTCCTAATTCTCAAGGTACATGACCAGGTGGCCGCTAAGATCCCTTCTACCTCTGACGTTCAATGATTTCATGAACTGTCATTTCATCTTTCCTAGAAATAATCAACCAGCATTCAAGTCAACCAATACGGATTAAATGCCTACTATGTGTAAAGCACCCTGCTGGCACCAGTGGGTCACGACCAAAGTGCTCTCATTTCACAATTATCATGAACACATTCCTTTGTTGTACTATTCAGGTAAGATATTAGGAGGCTATCTACATTTGGTTCAGGACAATTTCAGTATTATGGTTATATACACTCTCTGAACAACGTTTTAAAGGAATAATTTCTCCATTCATTCAATACCTATTTCCTCATCTTAAGCAAGTCAGGGATTTCATTTCAATTCACCAAGCATGAGTGCTGATGATAATGAAGCTGATGCTACCAACTAACATTTAAAGAGCACTTTAAAATTTGCAAAATGCTTCATAAATATTATCTCACTTGACCCCCATAACAACCCTGCAAGGCAGATGCTATTATTATTTCCATTTTACAGATGAAATGACTGAGACAGAGTTTTTTAAAGTCACTTGCCATGGATGACACAACAAGTCAATCTAAGGACAGATCTGAACTCAAGTTTTCCTTCTTCCAAGTCTAATCGTTTATCCACTGATTAGACTTAGTAGTTCATCTACTTTGTGCATTACAGCATAAAGAAGAAAGAGCTGGCCACAAAGAGGTTCCATGGATCTGGGTTGAGGTTCCACCTTTGCTATCTACTGGATGTCTGACCCTGGGAAAGTCATTAAACTTTTTTCAATGCACAGATAATCCACTAGTATTCATCAGGCACTCTCTACCCTGGTCTTACCCTGGTCTAATCACAAGACTATTTTTTTAATGTGCAAAGTACTTTTGGCACTGGGTAAATACAAACATAAAAATGAATAACAACACTGGGATAGAGTGATGAATAAACCACGGTCAGTGTCCTGGAGGGGAGGCAGGTATTAAAGTCTAGTTGGGGGAATGAAACATTTGAGTACAGAACAAGGCAGTCCAATGTGGTATGTGAATGACAAGAGTTCAGTGCTATATTAAAGAGAGATGCTAAAGAGGATTTTAGAAGAACTAGATTTTTTTAAAATGTGCTTTCCATTCTATTTTCAAAGAGCCAGAACTATCAAGGTTGGTATGGATTACAGTTAACAGTTCTCCCTCATTATAATGCCTTCCAGTATAATTTATGCCATCTAGCAGAACTGTATCATCTGCAACCTATGGGCCACATACAGCACTCAACACTCCTGAGTGCAGTCCGAACCAGATTAAAGTGCAACTGGGAAATATTTAACAAGTAAATAAAAATATAATAGAACACAGATAACATTACTAAGTTAATATGTGGCATGCAAGGATATTTATGTATAGATTAAGGGCCCAATTTTCTATTTGAGTTTGACACTGTTACCATAAAGTATTTCTAAAAAACTTGTCACCATAAAAGGATGCCTGGATGGAGAGATCAGGGAAAGTTATGATATTGACAGTAGGAAGCACTGGTTCTCTAAATAAGCATGAAAAATTCATTCCTATAGAGTAGAACATCATTAGGTATGGGTATAGTGAGAATACAGCTTAGACATATGACTGCATGTAATATCAGGTCAAATCAACAAACATTTATTAAGTACCTACTTTATGCCAGGTACTGTACAAAGAACTGGAGATAAAAAGAGGCAAAAAAATCCCAGTTCCTGCCCTCAGTGAATTCAGAGTTAAATGGGGGAGACAAAATACAAAAGCTACATACAGACAAGATACATACATAAATACATACATACATACGTACGTATGTACGTACATACAAGATAAAGTGAAAATAATCTGAGAAGGAAGACACTAGCATTATAAAGGAGAAGGGAGGAAAAGGTTGTTTGTTTTGTTTTGTTTTAGAAAATGGAATATTAGCAGGGATTTGAAAGAAGTCAGGAGATGGAGATGAAAATTGCCTTTGTTCCACTGTACCATTAATGTCTCACTGAAGTATGTCTACCCACAAGTACTTCTAGGTAGTGGTTTTGGGTGGTTTTTGCAGTATGGGTCTTTACAAAAGAAAGAGATTTTGCAGAAGGATTTGTGAAAATAAATGTTAAGTTGGTTGGAAGGAACGAAGTGGGTGGTTGTTTCAAGAATAGCTCACAAAGCCAAAGTGGGAGAAATGAATGAAGAGGAACACCGAACACATGCTGTTGCAAAACCAAGAAAGAAAACTATGTAGGCGGATATACAGCAGTAAATGCAAAGCCAATTAATTTCACCTCAACGTGGAATACAAAGGAGAAGCTATAGACAAACTAAAGAATGTGAAATGATGTGACCGTTTATAGACTAGAAAAACACAAAGAATACTCTCAAAAGTAAGTCATAACTGTAAAAGATTTTTAATAATAATTACACAAACTCATTTTATTATTCACTGTACTTATGTTATAATTGTGGTTCTCTCCTGCCACCCAACAATTTCCCAGTTGTTTGCATAGGTACTATGACCAATCAGATAAGAAGTAAGCATTCCCAGGCTTTGTATTGCTATTATTGAGGAATTTCAGGGATGGAAAGGAAAGATGCAGGAGAAAGGGTCAGGAGTTAGAAGAAGCTTTTCTTTCTTCATTTATACAGTATGTCGCTGTTTAGAGCTACAACCTGATGTCTCTGTTGTACCCTCAAAGGAACTCTACCAAACCCCTTGGGGGTTCCAATCTTCAATTTGAGAAAATCTGATTTATAACAATGAATTGTGCAAAAAACTCGAGAATGAACTAGAAACAATTGCAAATGTAAAAAAATGCCACAATTACTTTTGCAAAAAATGTCATTATTACACAAGGATATATGCCATGCTATTTATTCATATAAACCTTCATGGTAATCTTTATAAGATGTTATGAGGTGAATACTATAAGGAAGTAGACTACAATGAATACAAATCAATATAATGGAATAAAGCATACTTATTTAAATGAGGTGGCAAGCCATGCTGTATAAATGAAAAACAAAATTGAATCTCTGTCATGCAACTGACCTAATTACACAGAGCTATCACTGAGGAAAAGCTATATCTGATACACTAAGCTATTGTTAGCTCTTTCCTTGCAGAAAAAGAATGCTGGTTTTGGTTTCTTATTTTAAAATATTGCTTTCAAGGTCCTTTACTTACTAAAGAAGGATAAAAAGGAGGCTAGGTATTTTTCATGTATTTCAGAAAAATATATAGCTCAGTTTCAACTTCAAATTAAAGAAAATCTATTTTTAAAATCAATTAAAGAAGATGAAAAAACAAATGGCAAAGCTTTAGGTTACTGATAAATCCCTAGCAGGTTAAGAGGGACAAAGTTCCTAGGTAATTAACAGTCTTGGGTCCTTTCCAAATTGACCGTTGTACAAATTTCAGCACTACACACAAAACCCCTCAAATCGTTAACCTTCTTAGGAGTTTCAGCAGAAATCAGTATATGGATGATCATGCCTTAAAGCTAGACAAAGCTCAAGATAAATGTTCTGAAATTCTAGCAGAAGAATTCAAAGCTTCAGCCAAGACTCTTCATTAGTAGATGAAGAGGCTTTTACTTTCCTAGTCATTAATTTGTTATTGGCTTCAAGGAGGGAATTAATGTACAATTAAGTTTTCCTAATTTGAATATTCCAGAACAGTAAATAAACATCTTTATCTAGATTTTTTTTTTCCTTTTTGGAGGGCAATTGGGGTTAAGTGATTTGCCCAAGGTCACATGACTAGTAAGTGTTAAGTGTCTGAGGTTGGCTTTGAACTCAGTTCCTCTTGACTCCAGGGCTGATGCTCTAATCACTGTGCCACCTAGCCACCCCTAGAATTTTTTTAAAAAATGAAAATGTATAGATTAGGTATTTACTTTCAGGCAACAATGAGCATGCAAATTTAGTTTTTAGAGAAGACTCCCCCCTAACCCCATCCAATCAATTCTTATCTTATACCTTTCCTAGTTTTCCAATTATTGTTTTATATCTCTTTTTCTCTAGAAAGGAAATTTCATTCTTCTTGGCTCTGTATTTTCACCATCCAAACCAGTCTTCAACTCATTGCAGTTTGGCTTTGGCCCACTACTCTACTGAAATCTCTCTTTCCAATGTCACCAATGACCTTTTCTTTATCCTCCTCTTCTGTGATAATCCTGTAATGTCTGTCACAGATCACTCTCACTTTCTACTGGTTGTTATGTTTTCCATTGCCTTCTGAAACTTCTCCCTTGGTTGTCCTTCTACATGAATTCCTACTCAACCTCATTTGCTATCATCCTAAATGTCAGTGCCTTAATGCCCTATCAGTCTTTTCCTCTTCTTGCTACACATTTTCCCTTGGTAATTTTATCTACTTTCAAATAAAATTTTGATGCAGGTCATTTCAACATCTATGTAGGACCCCAGTTATTTCCATTTAGTTCAAATCCCCTATCTGTAACTCCACCAGGGTGTCCTGATGTGACATCAAACTCAAAGTCCAAAACCGTACTCATCAGCTCCCTCTCTCCCAGCCCCAAATCTGCTGCTTCTCCTATTTCTTGAGGGCAGTGCTTCTATCCATACAGATGTAAAACATTAGCATCATCTCTAATTCTTCATATCCCTTTCTGTTCAGTCATACTATACATAACACAATGCTTTGGGCCCTTGTCTCTCACTTAGGTTAGGATGGTGAGACCATCCTATCTGGTCTCCTTACCTCCAGTCTCTTCCCTCTTCAATCGATTTGTGAGCTCATCAGTGTAGTGCTGAAATCTGTACAGTACTAAGCAAATACCATCTATGCATTTTTAAATTATTGTCTATATCTTTCAATGAATTCTCCAAAGAAGACCTATCTACTCAATGTAATGAAGGCTGCCTTCGAAGGTTTTTGCTTTGAGTATTTTATAGATATGCTGTTCATCATTCACTTTCACTACATGGCTGGCCCACCTTCTTTCAATTCTTCAGAGGTAACAATGTTCCAGTATTGCATCCACATAGCACCACTAGAAAGATACCAGTGTTAAAAAGATGGATTTTTGGAGCAGAGAACAACTTTATATTATTAAAAGTGGGTGCAATTTTCCAAATGAAATCCAATCACATAATTTCTTCCAAAGCCAGGTCCTACTTAACAGCTAAAATGGTGTGCTTTACCAAGATACATGTACTAATGGAATAAATCAGGGAAGATCTTCAAATTACCATTACCATTACAGTTATCCATGAATCTGCAAGCCATAATCTCAGTAACATGAAATCTTCTATTTGGTTTTACTGGGGCCAGAGGAGAAGTGAACATATTGCTTTCAGCAACATCTATTTCTTGTCACAATCTTTAGCCATGGATGTAAAGCCAAGGATCATCAACATAAAAACAATTTTAAAAATTTAAAGCTTAAAAATGAAGTCATCAAAATCATAAATATTTAGTAAAACTTGTATTCTAGGGTTCAATATAATCAGCAAGATATCCTCTGTAAAAAGGAACTTCATCACCTAGTCCTAGAGGAATCCTTCTTCCATTTAGAATTTTCACGGTATAGCAATCAAATAATAAACATTATTAAGCACCTACTATATACCAGGTACTATGCTAGCCATACAATGCCAGTAATCACCAACTTTGGCAAGAACATATCTGTTTTGTGCCCTACTTAATACTGATAATCTGAGGATCTTTGATTAAAGCCATCTGTCCATTTGCATAGCTCTGGGAATCTTGAAAAACCTTAACATATACCTGGGAGACACCTTGCTGGAGGAGAGAATTTAAAGTCTCATTATCCTCTGTTCATTCAAAAACAAAATGACTTGGCCAAAAAAAAAAAGAGTGGGAACTTGAATTTACTACATTTTTTTTTTATTAGCTATGGGATGGTAATAAGAATAGCTTGAGAACCTCCTCAATACATGCATAAATTATTCTTATTAAGATTTTTATATGGATGAGGAAAAGGGCACAAGGGTAAGTGGTTACTGATATTATCTAGGTCAACTTATTCTTCCCACCTATAACATTTTTTTAAAAAATATTTACTTTTGATTTAAAATTGTGTTGCCTCTCAAATTTATTTATGCTCAATGAATATGATCTGGTGTAGCCACTTTCCTGAACTGAATGCCATTTCTACTTACTCATACATTCTTACTCATAGCATCAGTTACAAGGAGCGAAGGAGTATAAATTTGATGATCCCGTTCTCATTAGTGATTAAGAAAAATTGATATGGAAATGCTGATAGAACTGTTTGATTTTATATCTATTTGTTGCTCTTCTATAAATGCTCTCAGGATAATCTAGTTTTATTAGATCTTGTGCCAAGCTATCTTAAGGCTTATCTCCACTACTTTCTCCATTTTGTAAAAGTTATTTGTAATCCCCAATAATCTTCTTTCTTAATGATTTTTTCAAAATGGGCATATACTCTAAAAAATTATTTCACTAAATAGTTCTGTCTCTCCTCTTGACCAAAAGATCAAATGTTTGTTGTATTTGGTAGTTTCTGGGCTCACTTGATGACCTTGTGGTAACAGTTGTTTTTAGATCTGTTACACATGTCAAAGAAATGGAAAAAAATCAGAGTCAATGTCTTTAAAATTATATATATTTGTCATCTGTCAGGGTTAACTAGTTCAAATAGTAGCAAGAGTTAGAGCTATAACTAAGCTACAGTTGTAACTTTCCTATAGTGTCATTTGCTTGAAAAAAGATTAATGCTTTCTTGTTTTGTTTTACATCACCATGATTTCCCAACAGCATGTACTGCCAAGGAATCCTCTCTGATAATACAAAGAAATAGTTCAGCAAAAGAAATTAATACCATCAATCCTATATGATAGCAGATACAACATTCCGCATTCTTTGCCAACCACACATCTAGAGAAGGAAAATGCTTCATCACATGTCCTCTGAAATCAAAATTAGTCAGTTTGAATTATGATATCTCAGTGCTGTTTTCCTTTATATTGTTATGATCTCTGAGTATTATTATTCTCTTGGTTTTCCTTTCTTCACTCTGCATCAGTCTCTAAGCACAAGTCTCTTTTTTCCTCTGAATTTGCCACTTAAGGATCCTGTCCAGTTGTTTTCTTCAAAAGTAATATGTGGTGGGGGCAGCTAGGTGGCGCAGTAAGAGTGCTGGCCCCAGAGTAGGGAGGACCCAGGATCGGTTCCAGCCTCAGTTACTTAGCACCCACATACAAATAACTAGCCATGTAACCTTGAGCAAGTTACTTAACTCCATTGCTTTAAAAAAAAAGTAATATGTGGAAGGGATTAAAAAATCTCTTAAAAGTTGGCCTCCCACCCACTTTTATATTACAACTTGGTTTAAAGAATAAGTTATTCATGGATGTAGGTCCTTTGCCTTTTTCTTTCTTTTATATCTTTGTCAATTCTTTACTTTCAGGTATTTGATACATAATCCTACAGCTTCTCCCATTTGTAGCTTTTGTTCTCCAACCTGGAGTACCCTGAAGTTTGTCAATCATGTTCCTAAATGCACTACTTTTGGGGGGTTTTCTCTGCTGGTGACCTTGGAATCTATCAATTTAATGTAGTTTCTGGTTTTGACAATTTTCTTCTATGATTATCTGAACAATGTTATCTGGTTATTTTGTTTGACCATACCTTTCAGTCAGCCTGATGATAATACAGTAACTTGATTTGCTTTGTTTCACATTTTATTTTTAAATCAAGCTTTAATATATCTAGTTGTATCATTGAAATTCTGAGACTGGTTTCCTCCCTTCTTTTTTTCAGGATCTACACTAATTAAGTTAATGATTTTTTTTTCCAGTAAGACCTCGTATTCCACTCCTTTTTTTGGACAATGTGTGTGTGTGTGTGTGTGTGTGTGTGTGTGTGTGTGTGTGTGTGTTCTGCCTTTTTACCCTAGAGTTCCTTGTAGACCATTTGTTCTATTTTCTGGGGTTCTATAAATAATTCATTTATACTTTTTCTCTTCTTCTGGAGTTTAATACTAGAATTTTCTTAACACCTAGTATACTGAAATGACTAGTAAACAGTAAATGCTTATTCCTTTTCCTTCACACTGAATGACAGAAAAAGAACATAGGCCAGTCATTTCAAATTTTTTATGACATACTTTACTCTTTTTCTTCAGAACTCCTCATCAGTTGTATACTACAACCTTTTCACACCCATCATATATCTTTCTACTGCCCTCTGTATATTGCTCAACTTTAACATGTAAAAGGCAGTAGTGTTTTAGGTCTCAATGCCATATACTAAAACTGGTAAAAAATGACTATATATATTTTTAATGGCCTAGGATGTATTAAGAAAAATCTGACATTCATTAAAGGAGCTTTGCCATTTCTGGGAAACAATCCAGGTTGCTCACCTCTTCCTTTTCAACTCTGGGCCAACATCACTGACCGTCTATAGGAAAACTCAGGAAGATATCCATTCAGATGTATGTGGAATATGGACAAGAGAGATTCTTCATCCATTTGGTCTTTCTCGTATGGATGGATAGGTCAAACTACTTTTAAATTATTATAGATCACTTCCAAGTAGTTTTGTAATGTCCTAGTATTTGATGCTATTTGTAATGTCCTAGTATTTGATGTCATTTATAATTAAGAGCAATTAAGTTAGAGAGCCTCACAATACACTGGCAATCTCTCCTTGTTTTGAACTTGGTAAATACCTTGGCTGTGTAGACATCTTTCTATTTTATGCCTCACCTGACTTAAGACCAGAGGAACAATGTCCTTTTTGCATTTTTGGATCCTTAGTTCCTGACACAATGCTTTGCACAACTTAGCCAGTAAAAATAAGTTATCACAAAATAGTACATTAAAAATTTTAAGAACATAATTGAAATGCACTATATCCAAGAAATACAAAGTTCAGTTTCAGTGACATCAGCTGAAATGCACTGGATCTTGTCAATGTGGTTTGAGGGTTTGGTTTTTTTTTTTAAACCTCTGGAGACTTTAGTGGTTTTCTACAAGGCTTTGTAGAGGTTTTGAAAAGTCTGGAGTAAAATTTGTATGAATTTGCCAAACTTCATTGGATAGCACTTTATGATACCACTGCATTATATGGTTCTTTTAAGTTCCTAGGATACTCCTTATGGCAGAAGTGTACCCTTTATTATCTTTAAAGTCCTGCACTAAATGAAATTTGGCCCTGTCCCCTAAATATATTTCTGCATGTTTTTGCATATGTGAAGCTAACAGAAACAAAGTAGTATTCAATTCAATCTTTTCCTAGATGTTAAATGTGAAATGTTCAAGTAGTCTGAGAAGGAAAAACAGAAGAATTATTTCCATTATACTTTAATAATGGATGAAAGAAAGAAGGAAATATTTATTACTCACCTAGTATGTGCCTGGCACTGTGCCAAACATTTATAGTTATCTCATTTTAGCCTCACAACAACCCTGGAAGGTAGGTGTTACTATGATGCCAGTTTATAGTTAAGGAAACTGAGGTAGAGGTTAAGTGACTTGTGAGGAGTCACATAGCTACTGAGGGCCTATGGCCACATTTGAAACCAGGTCTCCCTGTCCTCAGGCCCATGCTTACCAAGCTTCCATGAGGAAATTTCATAGTAATAGTTCAGTAATTTCTAAATAAAAGGAAGCACATTTAGCCTTTCTGACCTTATTACATTGCTAAGGCAGGTGGTAGCATAAAGACCCAAGTCCAAATCCTGCCTCAGACATTTACCAGCTGTGTAACACATTTACCATCTGTGTAACCCAAGGCAAGTCAATAAACCCCCAAGCCTCACTGTCCTCATTTGTAAAATGCAAATAATCTAAATATCTATCCCACAGTATTATTCTGAGAATAAAATAAAATTATATAGGTGAATACTTTGCAAAGTATAAACCACTGTTGCAATGTTAACTAAGATTATTTCTTTCCATAAAGGGAGGTTAAATAAATATTGGACAGACAACCACAATGCCAAAACCTATTTTCTTAGGCTATAAAATAATTCAAGGGACAATTAGGTGGCACAGTGTATAGAGTGCTGGAATTGGAATCTTTATTAGTTCAAATCTGAGCTTAGACACACTTTACTAGTTGTGGGACCCTGGGCAAGTCACTTAACCCTGTTTGCCTCAGTTCTTCATCTGTAAAATGAGCTGTAGAAGGAAATGGCAAACCACTCCAGGATCTCTGCTATGCAAACCCCAAGAGGGATCACGAAGAGTCGGACATGACTGAAACAATGGAACAGCAAGAGCAAAACAATTCAAGTCTTACATATGTAATAAGTTTACAGGCTACAAAGAAGACCAAGTCCCAAAACTCAAGCAAATGAAAAAAAAGACAAAGATATCAAAGTTTAAAAAAAAAGCATGAGGATAAAGTTTTTAACAAGGTCTGATGTGATGTAGCTGTCTTTTCCTTTCAAGTTTCCTTGAAGTATCCTTTTCCTTTCATTGATGATCTTATTATTAAAATTTTAAACAAAGTATTTTCCCATTATTACTTTTTTGTGTGTTTCTGTGCTACACTAAATTTATTTTCTGCTCTAATTAAGTGCTGCTGCAGATCACTGACCTCAGAATATCTGCTTAAGAATTAGAGCAAAGCCCAGTGGACCATCACACAACTGTCAACCAAAACCTTAATTTCGGGGAGCAGAAAGGGCTACAGACTACAATAGCAACAGAATTTTACCAGGAAACTATAATACATTAATATAATGTATGATAGTAATATGTTAATATATGCAATATAATTAATTCCAAACTTTTCCAAGCAGTCAATGACAACCTTGACTGGATGTTGGCTGTGTATCAAGTGTTATACCAACCCTCTGAAAGTGATAAAGGAATTTGAATACCTGGTCCTTATACTTGAAGGAACTTAACCACTTAATAAGAATGATACATCAAATACATCCAAAAATTTACATAACAAATATTCATATATTAATCATTGTAGCCCCAAATGCACAAGTATATAGGAAGACTAGAGATTTTCTGCCACAATAGTGTGATTATTATGAGAGTTAGTGAGGAGGGGAGGATATTGTGTGGAAGAAGGGAATAGCATTGTCTTGGTGCTGTATCTGCTGACAAGTAGTGGGAGGGAGGCCATGTTTGGCAGTGGCATAGCAGATAATACAAGGACCCAGTACCAATCCATTACTTATATCTGTGAGATACTGAGCAAATCATTTACCTTCTGCTCATCTAGAAAATGGCTATTATATTATTTGCCTGAAGGGGAAGATGGACTGGATGATTTAATTAATCAAGAAAGCAAATGGAGGTCAGAAGAACGTTTTTCCTAAATGGAGGAGAAATGAGAAAGTCAGACAATCATGAGGTTAACAAGAAGTTTTAGTCTGTACTTATATATGTTAGCTTGATAATTATACAACATTGAGAAAATACTTTCAAGCTGAAATTTTTTTCACATTTCCTTAAACATGAGATTAAGGGAGCAGACTTCACAATTACCTGTAGAGGCTTTTTATATTATTTGAAAGGTAATTGAGAGCCATGGTACAGCTAGGTGGTGCAGTGGATAGGGGGAAGGCCTGGAGTCAGAAAGATTCATCTTCATGGATTCAAATCTGGTTCTCTGTTTCATTTTACTCACCTGTAAAATGGGATAATAGTACCTAGGGAACCTACTTTACAGCGTTGGTATGAGGCTTACATGATACTATATATATATATATATATATATATAATTGCAAACTTTAATTTATTATGTAGATGTCAGTGAGGTGGTAGATTGGATTAGATACAGAGCCAACTTCTGAAGTCCATTCCAGTTCTGCCTCTGACACATCCCAGGTGGGCTGATCCCTGGGCAAGTCAGTTAGTCTCTCAGTACTCCCAGGAAACTCTCTTTAATACTTTAAGACACAGAGAAGGTGCTGATCTGCCTTGCTAGAGGAAACTCCTCACTACAAGACCTCTACATCAGTGAAATTTCAGTTCTAGTAAAAAAATAAAGAAAAACACCTGCTAACACTGCAACAATGCAGAGAAGTGAAGAGGAAACTATCACCAAATTTGGGTACAGATTGGTGAAAGCCCAGGTGACATGTATGTAAATGAAAAGAAAAAAATAAATGCCACAAGTACTTAAATACTTCAAAAATCCATAACTCTGTATCAAGGTAGATACTCCCTCCACCTTCTGTACTTTAATATAAGGTTTTTATGAATTACAGAGGACAAAAAAAAAGAGATGGGCTTCTCTGAATCTATCAAATATGGTCCTTGATTGGCCACCAAGTATAATCTATCATTGGGTCCATACCTGAAGCTTTTGTTAGCTTGGTAGGATGCCTTACTAGAGTTTACATTCTGTTGCCATATTCTTTAAGAGGCTAGAATTACTCTCCATGCTGACTGGACACTGGAGTAGGACTTTATTGGAGTGCCAAAATGTCAGAAATTGAAGACAGAAGAGGTGATGAAGGAGGGGGAATAGGAAGACAAAAATAACAATAATTTAAAACTAGGAAGTAATAGTTGAAAAAGTATAGGGAGTAATAGATAAGTTAGGGAGGTGATGACCAAGGGAAGTTGAAAAATATAGTGCCACACATACCTTCTTTTGGTTTTTTTGGAGGGAGAGAAGGCAAGGCAATTGGGGTTAAGTGACTTGCCCAAGGTCACATAGCTAGTAAGGGTGTCAGGTATCTGAGGCCAGATTTGAACTCAGGTCCTCCTGACTCCAGGGCCAGTGCTTTATTCACTAGGTCATCTAGTTGCCTCCATACATACTTTCTAAGGTCCCTTCTGGTCTAAATCCATGACCCAATGATGCTATTAGTGGAGATGACATCCAATAACAGTAAGTACACAAAAATAAGACTGACTGATCAGCAGAGAAAATGGGGATCATCCACCATAGCCAGTAGCTAAAATTGAGGTTATGTCTTTTGTTCTCAAAGAGGGCCATGACATCAGGAAGGTGATGTCATACTACTATGCCAGCAGATAAGCTTTCACTCTTAAGGAAAGTGAAGAGGTGAGAAAAGAATTCAAAACTAAATCACAGAGACTCAAAGCTTATCATTAAAAAGAGGAGAGCCCAACAAATGAAAGAATAAATATATTTGAAACCAAAATACAAAACAAGGCTTTAAAATAGAAAAAGTGACCGAGAGTATGAAAGGTCTTTAAAAGAGAAAAAGTGACCGAGAGTATGAAAGGTCTTGCCAAAAGCAGAGAAGTCAATGGGTTTGTCTAGGAGAGATTAAGTGATAACTTTGATGGAAGAAAGGGTGGGAAGAAATGGAGTGAAAAGAAGCCATAAATGATTCGAGTGCAGGGCAAGGGAGAAAGAAGAAACATTCAAAATTGGGAATATATCCTTAGAGGAATAAGTCTAAAAAAAATAATGTAAGTTGATAAGGCCAGGGAACATAAAGATAAAGTAGGACATGAGTTTTCTCAGGTGGCAGAAGATACATTTTTAGAGTTATAGCTATTGAGTGTTCCCATGAAGGTAATGAAAGAAATATTCTGACTTTAAGCTCCTGGGAAATAAGACTGGATGAAATAAGAGGATGGGGGTGTGGGGAAGGGAAGAAGATGAGAATACAGAGACTTCAAGCCAGAGGAATGTACATCTCCATCTTTTCTAAGAAGTAGTTATCAGATGTGAAAGAAATGACTTTTAAAGCAATTATAAAGCAGTTAAGGTGAACGGTAGACTAGAGAATCCGTGACCGAGAAATGGTAATGGTTCAAAATAGTGTCTATATTAAAGATGGGTCATGAGCATTCACTTCAGCAAATATTAAACATCTACTATGTGCAGGACATATAGGAGCTGGGGAAATAGAGAAAAAGACTCCAAACCTGCCTGTTAGGAGTTTAAAAATCAAATAAGTAGCATAAATCTTCATCTTATCATGATAGACAGCAGAGAGTGATAAGTACAAAGGAAAGGCTATCAAACACTTGGGTGCTTATCAGATCCTATCCAGTGATCCCCCTCAGATATCATGATTCCTGCTGCTACTTCGACCCCTATCCTCCCCATCTGAACCAGTGACCCTTCAGACCAGACTTCTTGAGAACATTCCCCTACTACTATAGTCCTGGTGCTCTTCTCTGGGACTACAATGTCCTGAAGGAGTATGAACTCCTCCAACCCACTTTATCTAGCTGACCCAGACCATGCTTCACATTCTACCCATCCAACCTAAATATCTTGTCATCTTCTCTGCTATTCACACATAACCTCTAATCCCCTTTCCCCCCACTTTTTGCTTTGAATGCTAATTGAATAAATACCATCATTGCTTCTGAAAAGAGAAAGACATTTGACTGCTTTATGTCTTTTATCACCATTCATATAACTCCCCAGACTGAAACTCCTTCCTCTATCACCATTCCCCTATGTGTATTGTCTTACTTTATTACAATATATATATATATATATTCTAAGGTCAAGAATGCCTTCATTTTTGTATTTATATACCACCACCTCCAGCCACAGTTCCTAGCACAGTGTTTGGTATATTATAGGTACTTAATAATTGCTTTCTATTCATTCATTCATATATTATAATTCATATTAGTAATCATTCAGTCAGCCACATATCATGATGAGAAAGCATATTTATTGGATTTGTCCTCTAACACAGCAGGGACAGGAATAGAAGCAGCAAATGGGAGAGAGGATGGATCCAGAATTGAAAACTAGGATAGAAGGTGGGTGGTAAGTCCAGGAGCCTAACTAGGTACTATGATACTGTTATTTAATTCGGAAAGGCAGGGCAAAGAAAGTAGTAAGGAATAGAACTGTAACTTAGAATATAACTACTTCAGCAGTTATATAATTTTTGTATAAAAAAGGCATTTCACGAAATTTGAATTTGCAAAAATGTCTCCAGGATTTCTATTTCACTCTTACCATTTATCTAAAAATACATACTGCTTGCTTTCAATTTTAGTTACCTCAGGGAATAGACCAGGAGGGGCCTAAAACTGATTTTAATGAACAATACTAAAGAAACTTTCAAGGCCTTGGCTGCCATTATTTGTCAGTTAACAAGAAAAACTATCAGGAGCTATACTATACCTTAAATATTACTGGAGTATTTAGGTATAAAGGAGAATTTACTCTGGCCTGTTACATATTCCTTTCCATGTGAATTAATATACCTAAGGCAGGAAGTTACGTTCAAATGGCAGATCAACAGCAGGATTTCAGAAGATAAGGGTAATTTTTCCATATGTGCATGAAAGCTTTGCATATTGTAGCTTTTAAAATCAAAGTTTCTTCTATTCTAGTATCATTATAATTTATAAATGCATTTTTGTAATGTGCCCATTTTAAAAAAACCCACAGAAATCCTCTAGAAATATTGTGAATTATGGATTTTGTCATTAAGTGACATTTATGAAAATATATCAAATGAATATTATGTGAAACTACTTTCTGACATACTAGAGCAGAGAGAGATCTCACAAGAATTGGGTTTGAAAACAAAACACCACTAGAAGGTTGCTTGATCCTGATGCAAATGCTATATCTGAACTGCATAAATGATGGTAGGAGAGGGCTCAGTTTTGTTTAATTGATGCTTATTCTCACTGCCTAGACACACAATACCACCAGCTGTTACCTTTCAGGAGTGTTAATGCTTGGAGTCTATTACCTCTACCACTTTTGCTTTGTTAGAGCAGACCTGGAAAGACATTCAGCTGCATGGAGACAAGAGAACCAGTAATTGAAAGTGAATGTTTAGACTAAGGAGCAGGGGGAATGGAAATAGAAAATTTTTAAAGAGTTACTGAGCAGTTAAAGTACCTTCTTTTGTCTGTTTTCAGCAGCAGCCAGCTGTGTGGACATTCTCGCCTGCATTTTCCTGCAATGAGCCATGACAGCATCCAAAATGGAGAGAGGGTTGGTACAAACTGGCTTCTCTGCATCACCAGCACCTGCTTCATAGTCCCTCTGCAGAGCCAGGAATGGGTCATTTAGGTTAAACCTTCCATATCGTTCCTGGATAAACACCTCCTTTCTTCGTGCCTGAAAGAAAAATAGGACCAACTTAATATACCACTTGTTTTCTGTTAAACATCATTAACAAAGAGACTATTGGTGGCTTCCCTCTCCCATCTCCAAATGCTATTCAAAATGAATCCTGTTAATAGTGTCAGCGGGCTTCATCCTTGACACATCCAAGTCTTCCTGCATTCTCAGATCCAGTGTTCCTGGAAAATATGGCAACTCAAAGAGAAAAGTTCAGGGGACACCCTAATAGCCCTTAATATCAGTTCTGAATTACCCCAGAGGGAAACTAAGAGAAATGTTATATTAGGTGCTGAGGATCTGGGGTATTACCTCACTTATTCTGTCCCTGAGTTTCATTTACTTTAAAAAAATTACTTAGGGGCGGCTAGGTGGCGCAGTGAATAGAGCGCCGGCCCTGGAATCAGAAGGACCTGAGTTCGGAGCCGGCCTCTGACACTTAATCCATACAAACAAAAACCTGGCCGTGTAACCTTGGGCAAGTTACTTAACCCTAATTGCCCTAAAGGGGCGGCTAGGTGGCGCAGTGAGTAAGAGCGCCGGCCTCAGAGTTTGGATGACCCGAGATCAGATCCAGCCTCAGAAAATGAGCACCCACGCATAAATAATGACTAGCCGTGTAACCTTGAGCAAGTTACTTAACCCCAATTGCTTTTAAAAAAAAATTACTTAAATTGTATAGAAATGTTTCATTTCAGGGGCAGCTAGGTGACACAGTGAATAGAGCACCACCCTTGGAGTCTGGAGGACCTGAGTTCAAATATGACCTCAGACATTTAACACAAAAACTAGCCATGTGACCTTGGGCAAGTCACTTAAACCCCAATTGCCATCCAAAAAGACAAAAAAAAAAAAAAAGAAATGTTTTATATCTGCCTGGATGCCTTGCTTTTTCATAATCCTCTAATACTCTCTGAAGAGGATACTCTAGTCCTAATTAATAAGCATTTATTACATGCCTACTAGGTGCCAGGCACTGTGATAAGCATGAAGACATAGAGAAAGGCAAAAATAGTTGCTGCACTTATAATTAATCAAAAATACCAATTTTGGGGTTTGTAAAGGACTTTTTAAAGCAAGTATTTCTTTGAAATTAATAAGAAAGCAAAAACAAAAACACATTAATTGGGGCGGCTAGGTGGCGCAGTGAATAGAGCGCCGGCCCTGGAATCAGAAGGACCTGAGTTCGGAGCCAGCCTCCAACACTTAATCCACACAAACAAAAACCTAGCCGTGTAACCTTGGGCAAGTTACTTAACCCCAATTGCCCTAAAGGGGCGACTAGGTGGCGCAGTGAGTAAGAGCGCTGGCCTCAGAGTTGGGATGACCCGAGATCAGATCCGGCCTCAGAAAATGAGCAGCCACGCATAAATAATGACTAGCCGTGTAACCTTGAGCAAGTTACTTAACCCCAATTGCTTTAAAAAAAAAACAACACATTAATTGCAAAGCAAAATGAGGTTCATACTTATTACACAAAGACATAAAATTACTTGAGAATACTTTGAAGTTTTCTAAGACATTTTAAACAAAGCTGAAAACAAATTGTCTAGTGACTTGAAATAAACCCAGACAGGTTCCAAGCATTTTCATTTTTAACAAAGAAAGATCTTTATAAAAATATGGTTTATGATAGGAAACCACACTATTCATATTCACTAGTTCTACTTCCAAGAATGTCAAAATTGTGTGATGAAGTTCCCTTAATTAAAGGAAAGAACACAATCTCTGTCTGACTTGAAAGGTGGCAAGCTATTGGTGTCAAAGTCCATTTCAGGCCCACTCACAGTGGCCACCAAATACAATCTTCTGTAGTTAGTCTAGAACAGTTACTGCACAAAATGTAAATTAAGAGATTAGCAGCTAGGTTGTACAGTGGATAGAGTGCAAGGCCTGGAGTCAGTAAGACTCATTTTTGTAAGTTCAAATCTGGTCTCAGACACTAAATAGATATGTGACCCCAGGCAAGTCACTTAACTCTGTTTGCCTCAATTTCCTTATCTGTAAAAATGAGCTGGAGAAGGAAATCGAAAACCACTCCAGTGTCTTTGCCAAGAAAACCCCAATGGGGTCATGAAGAGTCAGACATGACTGAAACCACTGAACAACAATAATAAGAGATTAGCTGATAACAGTAGGAATTGGATTAAATATTTCCAAGATTTTCCTAGTCCAAGTAGTTCTAGAATAGCCATATAAAGTTAGGCATCAATTAGTGTGAATAAATAATCCTATGAAGTGGCTGCACTATTTGAAGTTATAATTATAGAAAATACAGTAACCTGTTCTAGCCCAATGGAAACATGCATCTCAAATTCGAGTAACAGGACCACTTCATGGGATTCATTATTCCCACTAAACAAGACCTATGTATAGAAGGAAACTCAATTCTATACACAAAAATGAAAACATATTGTCATCTCTAGTAGAAAAACTGTTCCAACACCCAAACCAAACAAAAACCTCATTTTTTTGTTGTTGTTGAAAATGTTAAAGAATAGGTGTTGTGAAGATATTCTGGGCATTTTAATAGCATTGGTACTGAACAAATTATACTTTGATTTTTAAGCCAAGATCAGAAAGCCAATTAGTCACTTTCGTATTCCACATATCAAATGGGAAAATCTAATACCTTTTTCTTTAACCATTACCAACTGTATAGCAAAAATGAGAGACAAATTCTGCTGACTTTAAAAGAATAAATCAACTGTTACAAGCCCCTGCATTCTTAAAGCTCTGA
The DNA here is from genome assembly GCA_011680675.1 of Gymnobelideus leadbeateri. NCBI lineage: Eukaryota > Metazoa > Chordata > Mammalia > Diprotodontia > Petauridae > Gymnobelideus > Gymnobelideus leadbeateri. The sequence continues at coordinate 255,913 of WOXC01008005.1, forward strand.
CCTTAATTACCACAGACATCTACTGCCAACCAACAACATATTTCCTAATATGCTGTACTAACATAACTAAGATAGGTTACTTTATGCTTCAGAGTTCACAAAATAGTTAGAAAAGTGCAGTGTGCAACTGAAGAATTCACATTGTAAAATATTTGTTTTTCCAATGTAAAGACAGGCATACACACATATTATATTACATCTTATGAGCTCACATACATTCTGCTAAGGAGCTCATTTTATTCATGCCATATAATCTTCATGTAATTATTATTGCATTTTTTCTCCTATGAAATAACCATCCTCACTTCTCTCATCTAGAGTCTCTCCTTATCCACTGACTCCATTACCAAAAACACCCGGCTCTCCTCTTCCTTTAAATGCTTGGATTTGATCTTGTCGTTCCTTTAAACTACCATCCTATATCTCTTCTCCCTTTCAAAGCCAAATTGTTACCTAGGTTTTCTATATTCTTTGCTTTCATTTCCATCCCAAAGGGGACTCTGGGCTTCACTCTTGGCTTTTCCCCGCTATGAAAGGAATAATATAGTAACTGTTACTACCTGATAAGCTTTTCTGTTTTTGCCAGAAATCAGGCCTCCATGATATTTCCTGCATTCTTATTATGCCGCCCACATAGGTATCCTTCCTCTCCTTTCAACCACTCTCTTTATTATACTGTCCTTCCCCCATTAAAATGTAAGCTCCTTGAGGGCAAGGACTGCCTTGTTTGCTTGTATTTGTATTCTCAATATTTAGCACAGTGATTTATAAATCATGGTGGGTTATATATATATATATATATATATATATATATATATATATATATATATATATATATATATATGGAGAGAGAGAGAGAGAGAGAGAGAGAGAGAGAGACGCTTTATCTATCATCTCCCACTTCCTATTCCCTTGCAAATTGGCTTCTGCTACCATCACTTAAGTGAAATTGCTCTCTCCAAGATATGAATAATCCTTTAACTGCTAAATCCAATGATCTTTTCTTGTTCTCATTTTATTTTACTACTCTTTAGCTTTCAACACAGTCACCCCTGCCCTTACTGGATGCACTTTCCTCCTCTGGGTTCCATAATGTTATTATTTTCTTAGTTCCCTTCTTACCTGTCTGACCACTCTTTCTCAGTATCCTCCTTGGGATCGACCCTCCTCTTCCTGCCAACTAAGTGTGAGCATCTACCAAGGCTCTGTCCGAGGCAATTTTCTTTTGCCTCTCTCTACACTCTTGGTGTTTCTAACTAAATTTCTTCATAAAACATAAATAGGGACTTACTTTATTATTGTGAAGAAGTTTTATATAAATCTTGTTTGGTTTTCTTCTTCTTCAAGTCATTACTTATTCAAAAGGAATGGAGTTCATTTTGGATCAAATGAGCATCTAAAACTTTGAAATAGTATCCAAACCACCTGACCTCAATAAATTGCATGTTGCAATCTAAGATAAGGTGGTTTTTTTTAAATTTAATTTATTTTTTTTCAAATGTTTTATTAACTTCTGGTTTACTTCATTCATTTCGACCAGATTTTGTGTTACAAATTTTCTCCCCGTTTTTCCCCTACCCACCTCCCCAAAATAGCAGCCCCCAGGATATCCCCCTCCTATTTCCCAATTACATGTACAATTGTTAAGATGAGGTGTTTTTAACAATCTGATCTTTCATCTTTCTTGAGGGCTTCTGCCTAATAATATAGGATGTTTTTAATAAAGACATTAATTTCACTGCCTCGACTCACTGTCTGGACCTTTTTTGCTCCTTTATACCCTCTGCCTTATCACTCTGGAGGAACTGTTCCCCTGAGACCTAACTAAACTGATCAGTGACTTACTCTTCCAGATCAGGACTTCAGAAAGGATCCCAGATAGGCTTCTCCTCATTCAAGACAACTCTTCATACTTCTCCTTGTTGTCTGTCAGTTCCCCTTTACCAGTTGTTTTTCTCCATTAAAACATAAGCTCCTTGAGGGCCAAAATTGTTTTGTTTGCTTCTATTTCTTTCCCCAGCACTCAGTACAGTCCCTGGCTCATGGTAGGTGCTTAATAAATGCTCTACATCTCTAGTTTGATTTTTGTGAGTTCATTTGTCTCAAACTAAATGAGTTATTAATGCTGAGAAGTAATCTTCTTGAGCACAAAGAAAATATTCCCTAAGGAAGTAGATAAATGAAATCACAGATGACTTCTTGATTCATGAACCAGAAGAGGGCAGAGGATGAAATATTCATTAAGTAAGGAAAACAAGTCATTATGAAGGAGAGTTCTTTTATTTTAATGATTATAAAAATAGGTTCTTCAAGGTAACCTTATATGTTTCTCAAACACTGTATCTATCCATTAAAAGGGGAATTTTCATCACAATTAATGGTGTTCTAAAGATGTAATATAAAGATCTGTTATAAGACTTTACACACTGTACATGGAAATTATTCACCCATATGAAAGGATTTTCAGAGAGGCAGAGTTCTAGCCCTTGGTTTTTAAATTGTTTTTATTTAATAAAACTATTTGGACAGGTTGGAAGAACAATTATTGCTATTAAAATGATACAATTAAAAACAACCCTCTCTCTACTCAATTTTCTATTATGTAATTCTCCCTAAAGGCAAAAGCTCAAAAGTATATGCTAGTATGTAATTCCATCCATATACGAAAACTTGAAAATACACAAACATAAAATTGATGTCAGTTTCTCTTATGAAATAAAGGGAAAGTTACCATAATAAGACAACAGCATTTTAAAGTATGATTATGTCCCTATGTAGATAATCTGTAAACCAGAAATGTTGACTGCAATATATTAGAAATTACTAATGAACTGAATAGATCTTTCAAAAGTTATTTCATTGAGTTTAATTCATAGAGCTACAAATTAAAAAAAAGGAGAGGGGGGATCATTTGGTCTTTTCTTGACTTTGGGTATTGTATTTGATTTTCCTTGTAATTTTACCTTCCTTAACATTGTTTTGACCTAATTTTATCAGACAAACGCAGACAGTTTTTTCCCCTTTACTCTCTTCATCTGACAAAAGCGTTAATAATGAAACCTTTGTGATTTCCCTAAACAATGGCTGACTTATAGCAAATAAAAGGTAGGGAAATAGAGAATAAGTGTATTACAGAAAATTGTTAAGGATAGAAGCAAATATGATGTTGACAATAATAACAATAACTACCATTTATGTGGTGCTTTAAGGTTCAAAAAAGCATTTTACAAATATCTCATTTGATCTTCACAACCACCCTGTGAGGTAGGTGGTTTTATTATTCACATTATTTAGATGAGGAAACTGAAGCGAACAGAGTTTAAGAGACTTCCAGCTAGTGAGTTTCTGAAGCCAAATTTGAGCACAGTCCAACTTGAGTTCAAGTCCAGTGCTGTAAGCACCATACTGCCTAGCTTGTCAAATTCATTTAACATAGACCAATCTCTGGGATTACAACTCCATTCATCTGCGAGGAGACAGATTAATGAATAGAGACACAGATTTCAGCCAGTACCAAACCCAAAATCTCCTGACACTTAGTCGGTCTAATCAAATCAAAATGCACAGCATACCCTAATGTGTCCCGTACTTTGCCACCTGTCCTTGTTCAAGTCATTCTCTAAGCTTAGAAAGCCCTTCCTTCATCTCTCCCAGCTGAAATCCTGCTTGTCCCAAAGGGTTCAAGTTCAAGGGGCATTTTTTTAAAGCAATTGGGGTTAAATAACTTGCCCAAGGTTACATGGCCAGTTTTTTTGGGGTGTGTGTGTGTGTGTGTGTGTGTGAAGTATCTGAGGCTGGAATCGATCAGGGTCCTCCCGCAGGGGCCACCCTCTTACTCCCTGAGCCACCTAACTGCCCCTCCCCCAGGAAGTTTTTGATGAGCCCCTATGATCCCAGCCCCAAGAAAAAAATCTTTCCTCCAGGTCCTCATGGTATTTTGTTTCTACCTTATCTTCCTATCATAGGATACCTGTGCCCATGTGAGTATGCACCTATTTGTTTTCATCTTATCAATTCAGTGATTAAAAGCAACAACAACAAAAAGGAAGGGAGAACAGGATGAACCAGAGTTGGAGAGTACAGAAGTGGGAGGGGATGAGAGGAAGAGATTATCATCATCCATGAGAGAAGCACTAAACCCATGAGCTTACCAGTTTTCAAGATAATTTTGATGGGAATTTAGAAATTCCTGGATTTTCTCTATATTTTTAGTCAATTTTTACTACAGCCAAGGGAATGAAAAGAACACCCATCCTTTCCTCCCACACGCATATTTCAAAACCTCCTTTGTATGCTTAGAATTCAAAGCAAGGATGACAGAAAAGAAAGGGAGTGCCAGTGCTTAACCTGCTTGGCCACAGACCCTTTGATGTGCAGGCCCTCACCCAAAGGGTGGTTCAGTAGAAGGTATGTCAAAAAAGGGTGTTCTCCTTTCTATCTATGGGAAGTTCCACTCTTCCCCAAGGTCACTCCCTCTTTACGCCCAAGCAGTCAGTATGCAGTAATCTGCATGTCAGAAATAAACAAAGTTTATACCAAGAGCTATATATCAAGGCTGAGGGGCATTCTGACACTGGGCACAAAAAGTGGAACTGTTACTGAGATTACTCATTCAATTTTCATTCAGAAATGTGGGCCATTCATTCTATCTAGGCATCTAGTCTCACTCCCTGTCATATATTCAACAAATGGTTTACTTTCTAAGAAAAAGAGACTAAAAGCAAGAATAACTGGCTGAGTAATCTTGAACATGTCATTTGATCTCATTTGATGAGATGATATATGAAAAGGATTTTGCAAAACCTTAAAAGCACTGCATAGATGTTTGTCACTATATCATATAGGATCATAGTCTTAGTTAAAAGGGGTCATGAAGGTAAATGCAGCCTAATCCTCAAATTTTACATATGAGAAAACTGAGTCCTAGAGAGGTTAGTTTACCCCTGATCACACAGATGTGAAAGGGGCAGAATTTGAACCCTGATCTTCTGACAAACTTGGCCAAGTCACTTAACCCTGTTTGTCTCAGTTTCCTCATCTGTAAAATCAGCTGGTGAAGGAAATGGCAAACTACTTCAGTATCTCTGCCAAGAAAACCCTAAATGGGGTGATGAAGAGCCAGCCATGACTGAAACAACTAAACAGCAACCTCTATCTCCAAATCCACTTAATGGTCTTTTTTGTTATATCCCACAGATTTGCTCTAAGGATCTAAGGACTCAGTCACATTTAAAGAGTGCTCTGAATTTTATAAAAATGCTTTCTTCACAATCCTGTAACATGAAGATTTAAAATACTTGCACTACTTGCCCCACAGTGTTGTTTTATGGTTTTAGAAACCATTTACAACAGTAAAGAAAAGCCTATTGAGTCCTATTGCTTTTTAATGTTTAAAAAGACATTTTTTTTGAACAGCAACATATACTGAATTTTGTCAAAAGCTTTTCAGCATTTACTGATAGAATCATGTGATTTTTATTATTTTTGATATTATTATGGAATACTGTATTTTTAGTCTTACATTAAACCAATCCTACATCCATGATATAAACCAAAACTGGTTAAGTGAAATCTTTTAAATATGTTGTTATAGTCTCTATGTTTGTATTTTATTATATTCTATAATGTTTTATGTAGAAATTCATAAGGGACATTAGATCTTTAGTTTTCTCCCTGGCTTGGGTATCAAAATCATATTTATATAATTGAAGATGCTTGGCAGTATTCCTTATTTTCCGATCACTGCAATGTTTATAAAATATTGGAATTAGCTATTCTTTGAATAAAATAATTCACTTTTAAATCCATCTGATCCTGTGGTGCTGTTTTTTTTTTCTTAGCAACTCACTGACCTGTTTAATTTCTTTTACTGAAGTTTTCTACTTGTTAATATTTTGTAAATATTCATAAATCACTAAAGTGATCAATTTTGTTTGAACATAATTTAGCAAAATAGTTTTTGAGAGTTTCCTTTACTTCTTCAATTGTGAATTATTTTTCCTCAATTTTGATTCAAGTTTCTTCTTTTTTTTCAAAAATCATACTATTTTTTAAAAGCTCCTAGTTTAATTTATCAATTCATTTTTTTCTTTCAATTTTGTTAACTCTTCTTTGATTTTCAGAATCTGCAATTTGGTATTTTCTAATTTGCTATTTATGTAGGTGGGGGAGGGGGAACCTGTAGCCTTGAGGACACATGTAGTCCTATAGGTCCTCAAATGTGGCTCTTTGACTGAATCCAAACTTCACAGAACAAATCCCTTTAATAAAAAGATTTGTTCTGTAAAACTTAGACTCATTCATTCAAAAGGCCACATCCAAGGACCTAGAAGGTCACATGTGGCCTCGAGGCTGCAGGTTCCTCATCCCTGATCTAGGCTTTTTTGGTTATGTACCCAATTCATCGACCTCTTCTTGCTCTCACTGATGATAGCATTTAGATATATAAATCTTCCCCCAATGATTGTTTTCACTGTATGTCAAAAGTTTAGACATGATGTCATTTTTATTACTTTGTTATTGTTTCTATGATTTATCTTTGACTAGCAAATTCTTTAGATTTAAATTAATTCATTTACAATTGATTTTAATCCTATCTTCAAAGACCCCCTTGTTGATTATAATTTTTATTACACTATGGTCAATAACACTTTAATATATTTGCTTTTCTATATTTAAGAGCTTTTTATGTCCTAAAACATGTATATTCCTTTTTGTTCCC
>WOXC01008006.1:0-37524 GCA_011680675.1 Gymnobelideus leadbeateri
TTGTATGTTTGAGAAATAGGGCTGCATATGTTTGTGGTCCCTGATGCTGTAAAGGCTGAAGCTGCTTGATGTCTTGAGTTTGGGGATCTACCCTCAGTAGGGTTAAAGATTATTGGGTGTCCACAAATATGGTGACACCTGAAAGTGGAGAGTTATCAGGTTTCCTAAAAAGGGATTAGCCAGCCCAGGCCAGAATAAATGGAAAAGTATAAAGCTTTTTTTTAACAATTAGTACTATAATCAAGTCTGTAAGTGGCCACTGCACTTCTAGCCTGGGCATGATTGGGAAACCCAATCTCAATGTGCTAGCAATAGAGACTAGAACTGTTAAAACTCAAATGTGATGGCTTCATTGTAATTGACAGAGATAAGTTTGTTATAGATGTTTTTTAGATTTTTTTTAATTAGCTATTGCCTTTAGACAGTTTCTTGATTAAAGGCTTTCAGTATAGTCTAGTTTAAATGGTTTATATGTCAGACTTTCTATAAAGTCCCTTGCATCTCACCATTTGCTGAAGTGATACTGCTCATTAAGCTTTCATCCTCCTCATCCATAAGATTTTGTACTTGAAAATAGATTCTAAAATGATGATTACAACATATCTTCCTTTGTCAAGGAGATAAAGTATTTGATAGATAAGGTAGTTTCTTTACTCTCATGGACACCTTGCTGTGGTGATTGCTTGACTTCTGGTAAACCCTATAAGAAACAGTGATAATATATCTTGATGTCTGTTTTTTATGCATTTCTATTTTTTGCACACGTGTATCTTTTAATTAGTAATGTAGAAGCTGTTTTAATTGCATGTATCTTCTCATTTTGATTCCATTTCCTAACTTGGTATTGATTTTGATATTTGCACTAACAAGCATATTGTCTAATATATAGTTAAATGAAGCAGAAACAATGTCCATATTAGTAACCTGTCCTTTATTGCCTTTAAGAATAGTCAATTTCATTTAAAAAATAGTATAACATATTCATCATGTCCAGTGCCTTCTGATTCACTTCCTGAGACATATCAAGGATATCTTTAATGAATCAAACTTGTACTTATTATATTCTATAGCAGACTATTTTTGCACAATAACACTACTGACTAAAGGACAGAAAAAAATTCAATTTCTTCACTGCTAATTCAAAAAGGGAATTTGGATTGGTAAGGAATAATTCAGCCTTAAAGTATGTACTCCAATAAAGGTGTCTCCAAAGCAAATTTTAAGATTATACAAAATTCCTTGAAAGCTGCAACAAGTACTTTTTTCCTAATTGAATTTGCATTTTATGCTAAGGACAAAAGGAAGTTTCTTTATCAGGATCATAACATGACCAAACCTGTGCTTTAGGAATACCAGTTTGGCTACTGTGTGGAAGATGTATTAGAGAAGGAAGAGGCTTGAGGCAGAGAGACTAATTAGGATGCCAGAATAAAGTAAAAGATGATGTGGTCCTTAACTGAAATGGTGGTTTTGTGTGTGGAGAGAAGAGGACTGATTCAAGTGGATAAATAGAGCAATGGCCCTGGAATATTGAAGTCCTGAGATCAAATCTGATCTTAAATATTTACTGTGTGATGCTGGTAATTCACTAACCTTCTCTTAGCCTCAATTTCTTCATTTATAAATTGGAGATAATAATAGCAGGGTTGTTGTGAGGATCAAATGAGATAATAATTATAAATCACTTAACTTAGTGCCCAGCACATAGTAAATCCTCTATAAACATTAGCTATTTGCAGAATCAAGACTTCTCAAATAGGTGGATACAATCACTGAAGGAAATTATGAATTCATTATAGTATTTCAATACTAAATTGCTTACATGGCCAAATCGACCTGAATTTGCTGGATGTATTTGTATAACAACTCAAAATGTTTGGAAGTGTTGTGGGGCAGAGCACCTTGGAAGTGCTATTTCTACTCTGCCATCTTGGCTCCACCCCCCTCAACTCAAAATGTTTAGATAAGTTTTTGTTGTTTATTTTTTGTGGAAATATATTCAGGGCAGAATATGCCTTTTTCCTACCCCTCCTTGCCTTATCATGCACACTCTATGCATGATTTTTAAATGTTGAATTTTTATTTATTTTGTTAAATATTAACCGAATTGTATTTTAATATGGGTTCAGGTAAATTTGACCTCTCAAGCCTAAACAGCAAGAGCATGAGACTTATACTGTGTCACCAGACATATGTCAGACACATAACTCCTCCGTCATCATAAGCCTCAGTACAGGTGAAGCTTGTGTGTGCACTGGAGCCCTAAAACAATCCATGAGCCAGTAAGTAAGTAATCCAGCTGGCCAGGACTTGTATCATCACAGACCTCTCTGCATCTGTTTAGACTTGCAATAGTTACCTCACAGGGATCTTTTTGGGAAAATCACCCAGGGGTGCCCATCCTTCCCTCCCCCCATCCCAGTCTCTCTCCCTCTCCACAGGCTGGAAAGTCACAGCATTTGATCCCTTCCTGGGCAGCCTGCGGTGGGGTGGGGGCCTGGGCTCAAGAGGCAGCAAGACCTGAGGTCTGAAGAACGTGGATCTGAGATTAGGAGGGCCCTTGGAAGCCATCTAGGATCACGCATTACTCACCCATTCCACAGACAAGTAAACTGAGGTGCAGGGACTGTACTGGGCCTCAATTTCCTCTGGCCTCGATGACCCTGCACCCGAAACCCCCTTTCCTGAAGGTCGCAGTGGGCCTCACCAGCCCAGCCAGCAGGCCTGCAGCCCCGAGGCCAGAGGCAAGTGAAGCAGCATCCCCAGTGGCCCCAGCTCTTCCCTCCATCACAGCCCCCCTCCTCCTTCCAAAGCCTTTACTTAATTAGAAAATGTATTATATTAGGCACAATTAGTTTAAACATGCCGAATTTCTTCAATTCCTCCTATATCACTTCAAGACCCTTCATTTATTGTGATCAGTATGGTCTGGATACTCTCCAGTTTATAAATCATTCTCAAAACATCTGTGTTGCTCTCACTATGTGAAGAGTTGGCTTTTCTTCCTGATCACACATTTCTTTAAGATTCTATAGAAGAAAAGACTGGATTTGTCATAAAAAAAAAAAAAAGGGTTTGAATCTATAATGCCAAGCAAAGGCAATTTCCAAGGTTCAAAATACCAGCATAGCATCTCTCCATTTTATTTAGTAACAAATTAAGGACAGAGAAAATCAAAATACAGCATAATTCAAAATATAGCATTCACCAAGTGTAATTCAATAATTTCCAAGTAATACTCCACCCCTGGGCAGTACATCCATCATTATCAATATTTGCCAGTCTAACAGCCTTGTTGGACATTTCCATGCATGCTTTCATGCAAAGATAAGCACTTTTCCCCCCTACCAGCTATTTCTAAAAGGTAATCCATTTGCAGCCAATACACAAAAATTATCTGCTATCTGGCCTTCTTTGGAACCTGTGATCTGGCCCGAATCTATGTCAGTTGTGACTTCAGAAAGGCACTAGACGACATAGAGCCATGGTAGTTTCACCATACTTGAAAAGGGTTATGGAGGTACCGTAACATTCAAAGTAATGGTGGGTATTTGTTTTGTGTCCTAGTTTTCACAATGAGTCTAGAATGTCATCAGACTCCCTAGAACCTGGAAGTATCTTCTCCTTCCCCATGATTCTTGCAAACTAGGAAAGTAAAAACCCCACAGTTTTGGAAGTATACCAAGGGGTATTCAAAGAACAAAATTTCTGGTTTTGTTAGATACTTCCCAGTATTAGCAGGCAGTTTTCACTATCAAATGGGAATGATTTCCTTGTCTAACTGGTAGACAATGAATATGCCAAAGGAATCACTCTTCCCTGCAAGTGAACAGATGAGGTCAAAGAATAGGTTTTTGCCAATACTTCTTGCCTGAGACCTCCTGGCTCTGCCAATAAGAAAACAACCCTTGCCTTAAGCACTTGTCTGTTTTTCCTTGAAGGTCTGATGGCTGCCATAGCAACTGTGTAACACAGTACTACCTGACGAAATGCAGTCCAAGTCCTAGGAGTTTGTTTTTGATAATTGTTTTTGATAAAATTCTTACCTACCCACAGCCTTCAGGTTCATGATAGTTTGTGTGCCTGACAGTATATTTCTTGATTATTAATTAAATTGAAAAAAAACTTAACATAATGAATAGAAATTTTCTCATTACCTTATATTTCCAAGGTACATTATGTATGAAATCTTGTAAACAATTTCTTGAAGGAATATGGGTGATATACGGGGAAAAGCAAAATATTTTCTTTGAATGCCAAAAAAATCCATTAATGTATATACACATTTTCTCATAACTGCAAGATATTTCATTATGTACATTCAGTTTTTTCAGCTGGCCTTTTGAATAATGATGAGAATTTTATTTTTATAACTTTGTCTTTAAACAATGGTCATATTACTCACTGCCCTGAATATCAAACAGGAAAAAAAAAGTTTATTTAATCTGGCACCAAATGATCATATTAGCAAGTTTGAAACAATTTACATAATTGTTTGGCTTTTATGCAAGTATGATTAATAAAAAAGAATTGCAATGAAAGCTGAAGAAAAATTTTAAAATAGCTATTTTATTATGTAAATTTTATGGATAAAGACCCTATTGTATTGCTTAATTCTCTAATTCAATAGACCTAATTTTTTCAGATATGATATTAAAGTTTTATTAGAGTATTCTTGTTTTTCAGATGCAGAAAATAATTCAAGACAGCCTATTCCCTAAAAACTTAAGATCACAGTCATGAAATTTTTTGTATCATATTAATTTTACTTTGTACTTTAATAATTTACTTTGCAAGTGTGCACTATATTGGTAGAATATGTATCTATTTCTTTTTCTTTTTCTTTTTGGAGGGGAGAAGGGAGCACAATTGGGGTTAAGCGACTTGCCCAAGGTCACACAGCTTGTAAGTATTAAGTGTCTGAGGCTGGATTTGAACTCAGGTCCTCCGGACTCCAGGGCAGGTGCTCTGTTCACTGTGCCACCTAGCCACTCCTGAAATAGGTATCTAAAGAGAAAACTATACTTATGAGACATTTGATCCAGAAAAGAATGCCAAAATTCAATTAAAAAAAAACAAACAAACACAGGCCTTTTCAAAATTATTCCCACAGACAAGATCTGGTTGATTAGGTTTTCTTTTTTGATTTTTTTAGAAGAATTTATTATTTACCTGAATGAAGCTTCTTGAATCTGTTAACTTTTTAGATACAGTTTGGTTCTCCAATGACATTCTCTTTCAGTGGCTGGGAATTCTCCTCTGATGTCCAGGCTTAGGTATGTGTATTGGCCTAAATATTTAGCTTCAAATGAAGAAGATGTTGCTAATATAAATAAACACAGACCTGTGCCAGTATGGCAATTCATGCAGATTTCATCTCTATACCTTAGTCTAGTATATGCCATCAGGTGAATATGGAAATATTTATCACAAAGAAATTATACTCTTTTAAAAATTGATAATTTGATATTTTCCTTTGGTAGAAAGGGAGAAGAGGCTTAAAGAGAAGGGAATGAGGGCCTATGCTTTCAATTTATTCCTTACATTTTTTCAGATTTCCCACCACGTGCCCATTTCTACATAGCTCAGTATGTTTAGCCTCTACCATATTTTCATCAATACCATCTTTTACTGATGAAGTGAAAAGAATAAGAAACTTTACTTATCGTGGCCCTTAGCACAGTTCCTGCCACATAGCAGCACTTAATAAATATGTTTTGAATTTAATTAAATAATAGGCCCTTTCTACTTGTTAAGGCTTATTCGGTGAGAAGCAGATGATGTAGAAGTTAGTGTCAGCTCCTCAGGCAGGAAGATCTGAGTTCAAATACACCCTCTGACCTCTACTCTCTTAAGGACAAGTCATTTAGATAATCAGTTTATTAGTTGAACTGTTTTCAATATTTAATATTCATTTATAATACTTTACTAAGTTGTCTAAAAAATCTACTCCAATCTACATGTAGATCTTTCTATACATAAGCTAATAAAACTGAACTCTCTTTTGTTTTTTTTTTGTGTGTGTGTATGAGTGTGTGTGTTTGTACATATGTGTGCATGTTTTTTTTTTATTTTAAAATTATTTTATTTTCAGCTCATGGGAAAAAAAAGGGTATTTCCATAACATGGTACAATAAAAAAGAGAATTGCATCATGAAACTGCAAATGTACCATGTACTACTTGCTATTCCCTCCAAATATACAACTAAGTTATCATGCAAATTTCTTTTTTTCCTTCTCTCCTGCCCCTCCCCATCATAGAAATGGCTAACACTAGACACAAACAGGTATATATTTATGTATTTAAAGCTGAGTATTATTACTTTTACTTCTTAGTGGGTTCAGGCTCAAGTATACCATCAATGTGATATTTTTGTTATTGTTTTTGCAAGTGACACTGCATAAACAGTTTGGCTCACTTCCAAATCTTTTCTTCTTGGAAGTTTGACATCTTGAGAAAACAGGCTTAGTGTAGAAAATGTTGTTAAACTATTCTAACCCCCAAAGAGGAGAAGCTCCATTTCTCCATGAAGCACCTGGTCTGGTATTAGAGTCCTGCTGAGCCACAGGTCCCTGCTGTCTGTCATTTCCATTGATCCTTTCATCCTCTCTTCAGATCAGTTGAGAATGCCAATTGACTGGTAATTCCCCTATCCTGTTCCCAGAAAAGGCCTACTGCATATTTCTCTAATCCCTGTGGTTCAGAGTTACCTTATGCACAAGCCCCACCCCCCAGCAGCTTTCCTCACCCCTCCCACTTCCAGCACAGCCACACACACACACACACACACACACACACACACACACACACACACACACACAGAGTTTCTGATGTCACTTTTAAATTATAAAGTTCTTTGATAAACTTAACAATCAGCAACAAACATAAACATTCCAATATTCAAAAAAAAAGGAACAAAATATCTAAGAAAAGATTACATACCCCTGATATGTATTTAAATAAGGTCAAAACTGGGTTGTTGTGTCTTCTTTCTATACATTAAAATATGTTTTATTGATAGCCTTTGACTTATAGCCATCTTAGTATTTATCCATCTTAGTGCTACTTATTACACTGCCCTTTCATGTGCTGCTCAGCAAAGCTAGAGAAAATCATGAAACTGCTGACTGAACCCACTACAAATGTGTCACCTATTGGCAATTGAGACCCTCACTGAGACAAGGAACTTCTTTTATGCCTCTCTAATCAGTTCAATCTCCCCCTAATTACAATGGCTCTTCCAAACCTTTCCATCCCTTTTCAAACCTTCTATGTGTAAATTGCTGTTCCCATTCTCAGTTAAGTATATTGCCTGTCACCTCCAAAGAAGACTGAAAAAATGAAAGCCATTCTCTAGAACAATCTTTTCTTCCTCCCTCCTCATTTCACTTCAGATGCTTTCCACAACTATCTCTTCCTTCACTCTGTCTCATACGAAAAGGTTGCACTTCTCCAAGGCAACCCTCTTTACGTGAACAAGTGATTTCATTCTATTTCATCTTCTACAGAAGACTGGAGACTCTATTATCCCAATTTCTTATTAATCTTCAGCCTTTTCCAGTCCCAGTCTTCCAAGTTTGCTATAGGTAAAATCCTTGACAACTTTGTCTAATCTCCCATATTCAATCAGTCATTTCTACCTTTGTAGTATCACTTTTATATACACGGTTGACTTGTCTGACACTTAAGCACTCTAGTGGAGGCTCCCATCACCTCACACCTGGCCTATTGTGATAGCTGGCTTGTTGGTCTTAACTTCTTCACCACAAATCTCTCTTCACTCCAGTCCTTCCTCTCCTACACAGTCAAAATAATCTTCCTATAAAGCATAAGAATAACCATTTAATCCTCCTAGTTAATAAAATCCAATGGATGCCTTTGACTTGCAGAATCAAACATAAAATACAGCTTAAATGGAAATAATAATGGCTCTTCAGTCAGAGGATGGGGATTTGATTCTTCTGATACTTTTAATCCATGTGACTACTGATTACTCATTTAACCTCCTTCGAGCTCATTTCTCTCATCTTTAAAATGGGAAGTTTGGGGAGCAGAGCCAAGATGGCAGAGTAAAAGCAGAAAATCCCTTAAGTTCCTGCACCAATCACCTCTAACAACTGTAAAAAAATGGCTCTAAGAAACATTTAGAGCTACAGAACCCATGAAGTGACAAACAAATCTCCCACGAAAGGCAGCCTGGAAGGCCTACAGAAAGGGTCTGTTGCATCAGGCTGAGAATAGGACATAGTCCTGCATGAGCTGTGAAGGCCCAGACACATGGTGGCCCCAACCAAGGTCACAGACAGGCCAGAGCAAACTTCAGGAGAGTGAATCACTGGCAGCTATGGCGGTTTCCAGACTTCTTAACCCATAAACTCCAAAAACAAAGTAAGGAAGAGCATGGTCAGGCTCCTGCCCATGGGCTGAGAAGTGTCAGAGGCATGGTATCTGAAGCTGTTGGTGCGTTGCTGCCTCTGGAGCTCCTGGCCTGCAGATTGTAGGGGGAGCCAAGCAATAAATTAGAGGGTAATCACTCTTGCTTTGACCTACTTAGATCTGGGTCACAATCTTGTGTGGTAGTCATTGGGTTTGTGGCCAGTGTGCCAGAGTTTGTGTTGGTTATAGAGAGGGTACCCTCTTCATAACTCTGACAACAGCACTGGCAGCAGCTGTGCAAATCCCAGAAATTTGGGACACAGCTTTCTCCACTCTGGAAGCAGAGTTCTGTGGCAAAGAGCTCAAAAGTCAATTAATTGGGTGGCAAGATGAACAAGCAGAGGAAGAACAATCAGACCATAGAAGATTTTTTTGGGAGACCCAAAAGGATCAAAACATGGAACCAGAAGAAGACAACAAAGTCAAAACTCCTGGATCAAAAGCTTCCAAGAAAAATATGAAATGGTTGCAGGCCACGGAGGAGCTCAAGAAGCATTGTGAAAATCAAGTAAGAGAAGTGGAGGAAAAATTGGGAAGAGAAATGAGAATGATGGGAGAAAATCATGAAAAGCAAGTCAATAGCCTGCTAAAGAAGACCCCCACCCCAAAAAATACTGAAGAAAATAACACTGTAAAAATAGACTAATTCAAATGTCAAAAGAAGCCCAAAAAGCCAATGAGGAGAGGAATGCCTTAAAAAGCCAAATTTACTAGATGGAAAAATAATTTCAAAAACTCACTGAAAAGAATGATTCCTTCAAAATTAGATTGGAGCAAATGGAAGCTAATGACTTTATAAGAAATCAAGGTATTTTAAAACAGATCCAAACAAATGAAAAAATAGAATGCAATGTGAAATATCTCATTATAAAAAAACACTGATCTGGAAAATAGGTCCAGGAGAGATAATTTAAAAATTATTGGACTGCCTGAAAACCATTATCAAAAGAAGAACCCAGAAGTCATCCTTCAAGAAATTCTCCAGGAAAATTGCCCTGATATTCTAGAACCAGAAGGCAAAATAAAAATGGAAAGAAATCACTGATCACTTCTTGAAAAAGATCCCCAAAATGAAAACTCCTAGGAATATCATAGCCAAATTCCAGAGCTCCCAGGTTAAGGAGAAAATGTTACAAGCTGTCAGGAAGAAACAATTTGATATTATGGAAACACAATCAGGATAACACAATTACACTGAGGCATCAGAGGGGTTGGAATATGATATTCCAGAGATCAAATGAGCTAGGAATAAAACCAAGAATCACCTACCCACCAAAACTAAGTATAATGCTTCAGGGAAAAATGTGGTCATTCAACTAAATAGAGGACTTTCAAGTATTCTTGATGAAAAAAACAGAGCTGAACAGAAAATTTGACATTCAAATACAAGAAGCAAGAGAAGCATGAGAAGGTAAAGAGGAAAAATAAATCATAAGGAACTTATTAAAATCGAACTATTTATATTCCTACATGGAAAAACAGCAATTGTAACTCATGAGACTTATACCAGTATGAGGATAGTTGAAGAGAATATATATGTATGTGTAGAAGGGTGTGTATGTACATAAATACATATGTGAGTGTGTGTACATGTATACATAGACGGCATAGGATCAGCTGAATAAGAATCGATATCAAAAAAATAAAATTGAGTGGTGAGAGAGGAATATAATGGGAGAAATAGGAAAGGAGAGACAGAATTGGGTAAATTATCTCATATAAAAGAGGCAAGAGAAAACTGTTACAAAGGAGGGGAAGAGCAGGAAGGTGAAAGGGAATAGGTCAACCTTACTCTCATTGAATTTGTCTTAATGGGGGGATAACATACACACTCAATGGGGTATCTTACCCCTCAGGAAAGTAGAGGAGAAGAGCATAAGAGAGGGGATGACAGAAGGGAGGGCAGATTGGGGGAGAGGGTAGGTAGAAGCAAACACTTTTGAAACAGGACAGGGTCAAAGGAGAAAACAGAATAAGTGGGGAGTGGGATATAATGGAAAGAAATATAGTTAGTCTTTCACAATGTAACTACTATGGAAATGTTTTGTGTAACTAAACATGTATAACCTCTATTTATTTGCTTGTCTTCCCAGTGGGGATGGGTGAGGAGAGAAGAAAGGAAAAAAAATCTGGAAATCAATGTTCTAATAACAAATATTAAAAAAAATTAAATTGTTTTTTACATGCAACTGGGAAATAAGATATGCAAGCACTGGGGTACAGAAATCCATCTTGCCCTACTAGAAAGTTGGGGGTCACGTGTGGGAGGAGAGCAGATTGGGGAAAACGACATTCAGTAGGCTCGCTATCTTGGGGTGGGAGCAGGGGAACGACAGGGAGAAAATGTGTAACTCAAAATCTTGTGGAAATGAATGGTGAAAACTAAAAATAAATAGATGATTTAAAAAATAGAAATCAGATTACCGAATGTATTTTTCACTTCAAATAACTGGTCTTATTTAATCGGTTTTAAAGTATAAAAATCTGTCTTTTCCTCTATTTGGAGTCCAGGACTAAAATGAGAAGAGCTCTTTCCAGTTTGTTGGGCAATTAATATGCATTGCTTAATAAATCAATATGCTCAAAAGATCAAAAAATAAAATAAAATAAGAATGTTGAACTAGATAGCCTCAGAGATCCTTTCAACTCTAAATCTATAGCCTTATGTTTTGTTGTTGTTGTTGTTGTTTGTTTGTTTGTTTGTTTTATTTAGGTTTTTTTTGGTTGTTTTTTTTGTGTGTGTGTGTGTGTGTGTGTGTGTGTGTGTGTGTGTGTGTGTGTGTGTGTTTTGGAAGGGGTTAGCAGGGCAATTGGGGTTAAGTAATTTGCCCGGAATCACACAGCTAATAAGTATGTCAAGTGTTTGAGACAAAATTGGAGCTCAGGTCCCCCTGACTCCAGAACCAGTACTCTATTCACTACACCACCTAGCTGCCCCTTTGTGCACCATTTGTTTTTATTTGACCCCAATTACATTCTTATTGTGATTATTTACTGTATTCTATCACATTCTGCTTCTTTTCTCTAAGTTTTCAGTACATATCTCCAAGTCTTTTCTTCTACTAAGCCCCTTCTTTGGTTTCTTACATATTCATTTTGATGACCCTTCAAATACCCTGCTTTTCAAGTTCATCAGCCTCAACTCCCATTGCTTACAACTCCTATTGACACCTTACCTTACCCATCTATATGGGGTACAAAACTTTGTATTTTCCATCCACTAAAACTGTGACATACCCATGATATTGAACTCTAAAACTTGACCTTTAATATAGTCTCTTCTGGCGTAAAATACCTACATTTGATGAGTTTAATTATGCACTATACTTTAATTCCTTGGCCTACTATCACATTCAAATTCTACAAATCTTCAATTCTAGATTATACCCCCTACTTTCCTATCTCATTGCTACTCTCAAGCTTAGAAATTCTTCCAATGGAATTCATGAAACCATGTCCATTGCATACTTTACAAACTGTGATTTAATCTCAACTGGTTCCTTACTGCAGTAGTCATTTTATTCATCTTTGACTAAGTCTCTAACAAGCTCCTCAAGCAGCAATTCCAAATCTTTTCTTGCTTCTTCAGTCCCCAGTGCCATGACTATCTTTAATTAACTGCCTTTCAGCCTCCTTTACTGAGAAAGTAGAGTTCATACATCATGAGCTCCCTCAATGCCCTTATTCTATATTTTAACAAAACTCTTCAACTTCATTTATGTCTACTGTTTTGTTCCAGTCTCAGATAAGGAGGTGACTCTATCCCATGACTATTATTAGTTGGTGCTGAACTTAATTAGCTTTTATACATAGGCATTTATTTTATACCAAATATAACATGTCTTCACCAAATTTTATAAAATACACTCATGCAAATATATAAAGATTCCAGGTGAAAGTGAGATGAAGCTTAGAAAACAAGCAAGGGGTTCATTAAGATTCTTTTTCTTGGGGGAGGCAGAGCCAAGATGGCGGAGTAGAAACAGCTCATCCAAGCAACTCTGCCCCCAGATTCCCCCCAAACTATGTAAAAGGGGACTCTGAACAACTTGTGGAGCTCCAGCACCCACAGAACGACACAGAGAAGCTAAACTCCCGCTGAGGACAGCCCAACAGCCCTGCAGGAAGGACCAACACAGCAGACTGGGACCTGGCAGCTCGAAGCATGCTGAGCACAGGAGCTGAGCCGAGCCCAGGTCCAAGTGCACCAAGGTTTTAGCCCCAGGGTGGCAGGGCCAGCAGCCTACTGGAGATACCCAGAACACCAGCAGCTGTGGCGATTCCAGAATTATCAACATAGACATGCCTAGGACAAAGTAAGAGGTTAGTGCCCTATGGAACTTGGGACCAGCTTTTTGGGAATTTCCTCCCCTGGGGGCTAGAAGCCGCTGAGGAGAAACGCCATTTTCTAGTTTTCAGAGGCAGCTCCAGCTCCTGGCCTGTGAACTGTAGGGAGATACAGCAAACAGTCTTGGGGTTTAATCACTCTTGCTTTAACCTCCGTTCAGGATGAAAATTCCTCTATCTGGCCTTAAAACCATAGTGTGGCAACAAGCCCAAAAGTCAAGTAATTAAGTGGCAACATGCCAAGGCAAAGGAAACAGAAAAATGCCACCCTAGACTCCTATTTTCGGGGCATAGAGTGGGAAAAGGACTGTGAGGTCAGAAGTCCTGCTCCAAAAGCCCCAGGGGAAAACATGACTGGGTTGCAGGCCATAGAGGACCTTAAGAAGGACTTTAAAAATCAAATAAGAGAAGTGGAGGAAAAATTGGAAAGAGAAATGAGAAGGATGCAGGAAAAGTATGAAATGAGGGTCAACAGCCTGACTGAGGAAAACAACACCTTAAAAAATAGATTAACTCAAATGGCAAAGGAGGCCCAAAAGGGCAATGAGGTGAAGAATGCCTTAAAAAGTCGAATGTACCATACGAAAAAAGAATCTCAAAAGTTCACTGAGGAGATCCATTCCTTCAGAGTTAGAGTGGAGCAAATAGAAGCTAATGACTTTTTGAGAAATCAAGATGCTGTTAAGCAGATGCAAACAAATGAAAGATTACAAGGCAATGTGAAATATCTTATGGGAAAAACCACTGACCTGGAAAATAGATCCAGGAGAGACAATTTAAAAATTATTGGACTACCTGAAAGCCATGATCAAAGAAAGAACCTAGAATTTACCCTTCAAGAAATTCTCAAGGAAAATTGCCCTGATGTTTTAGATCCAGAGGACAAAATAGAGGTTGAAAGAATCCACAGATCACCTCCTGAAAAAGATCCCAAAAAGAAAACTTCCTGCAATATTATAGCCAGGTTCCAGAATCCCCAGACCAAATAGAAAATACTCCAAGCAGCCAGGAAGAAACAATTTCAATACTGTGGAAACACAATCAGAATAGCCCAGGACCTGGCAGCTTCTACACTGAGGGATGGAAGGGCATGGAATATGCTATTCCAGAGGGCAAAAGAGCTGAGACTGAACCCAAGGGTCACCTACCCAAAAAAACTGAGTATTTTGTTTCAGGGGAAAATATGGTCATTCAGTGGAATAGAGGACTTTCAAGCATTCTTGAGGAAAAAACCTGAGATGAACAGAAAATTTGACATCCAGGCACAAGAACTAAGAGATGCCTGAGAAGGTAATCAGGGAAAAGAAATCAAAAGGACCTTATCCAAGTTGAACTATTTACATTCCTATATGGAAAAACAATAATTGTGACTGATGAAATCTTTCTCACTATGAAAATAATGGAAGAAGCGTGTGTGGTCATATGAATACATATGTGAATGTGTGTGTACATGGTTACAGTTATATATGGATAGAGGGCATCGGTTGAATTTGTTGGGAAGGGAGGATACTCAGGGGTTAAATTATGAGGTGAGAGAGGAAAGTGGCAAGAGGAGATGGGGAGAGATATGGTAGGGTAAAATATCTCATGTAGAAGAAGCAAGGGGAAGTATTTGCAAGGGAGGGGGAGAATAGGAAGGTAAAAAGGCAAAACCACATTCTCATTGAATTTGGTTCTGGGAGAGAATGACATACATACTAAATGGAATAACTGAACCTGCCGCAGAATAGGGGGAAGGGGGATGAGAGGAGGGATGATGGATGGGAGGGCATCCTTGGTGTGAGGGGAGGTTGGAAGTACCCACTATAGAAGAGGGACAGGATCATGTAGGGAATGGACCAGGTGGGGGGTGGGATGAGTGGGAGGGAATTATAAGCAACCTTGTACAATATATCTACTATGATAATGTTTTGCATAGCTAGACATGTACAACATATACTGAATTACTCATCTCCCCAGAGGGAATGGGTGACAAGGGAGGAAGGAAATGGATCTGAAATTTGAGGTCTCAACATTAAATGTTTCAAATATATATAAATACTATTATTAATACTCTCTTGCTTATAATTGGGAGATAAGATGTGCAGGCATTGGGACACAAAGATTCACCTTCCTCTAATGGAAAAGTCGAAGGGGGTATGGGAGAAGGTATGGGAGAGAGCAGATTGGAGGAAGAGACATCTTGTGGGACTGCTATTCTGGGAGGGTGGGTAGGGGAAAAACGTGGGCAGGGGGAAATGATTGTAACTCAAAATCTGGCGGAAATGAATGATGTAAAACAGAAGTTAATAAAGCATTTAAAAATAAAAGATTCGTTTTCTTGAGCTTTCAAGATGTTCTTTTCAGCTATAACATAGTTTTCTACTAGGTTCCTTCCAGGGACTAGAATCTGCCTTTCCTCATGGAATCTGGGCTTCCATTGTAGACACTGTTTTCAGTTGATGTACTAGAAACACTTCTAGGACACAGACAAAAGAAATACAAATCCTTTGGCTAAGGGAGGTGGCCTAATTTCTCACTGCTCATCCCGTCCCCCAATCCCCAAATGATTATTTTTCTCAGGACTTTGACATGAATGACCTTCCTTTATGTTGGCAGACGTTCAAATACCTGATTTCAAGTAGTGCATATGGAGGTCGTCAAACAATCTGAATGTCCTGGTGCAATTCCGATTATACCTAGTTGAAATAAAAGAGAAATCTAGTTATTGCTCCTACGTTGAAATGTTTTATTTATTTGAGATACATTCTCACTTGACAAAATTATCAAGGCGAAATCAGGGGTAACTCAATCATTCTCCAACCTTTCACAGAGAGTAGACAACTCACAAATGTCTGAAAAATTCCTTGGTAAATGAGTTTCACAACTTTGGTGTCAGAAGTAACTCCAGAATCTCACTCAGAGCACATATTCAATTAATTTCTAAGTGTTGTTGATTCAACATCCAAAACATCCCTCATATCCATCTCTTTCTTTCTAGTCACATAGTCACATTTTGTTCAGACATTCAACATCTGGTGCCTAGACTATTATTAGAGTGACTCAGGTCTCTCCCATCTTTAATGCACCCCATATTCAGCTGTCAAAGTGATTTTGCTAATGCATAGCTTTGAGCATTTCACTTTCCTACTTATTAAATTTAGGGGCTACCTATTTTCCCCAGAATCAAATATAAAATATTCTGTTTGGTATTTAAAGCCCTTTTCAATGTGATAGCCTATCTTTTTAGACTTAAAATACATATATTCCTTTCACACTTCCTTTTTTCTGTCAAACAAGCCTTCTTTAATTTCCTCATATATGATGCTTAATGAGCAATCTCTTGTCTCCAGGCTTTTGTAATGACTTTTCCGAAAACCTGGATTTCACTCCCTTTTCACTTCTCCCTTTAAGTGTTACTTATTCATCTTAAACTCAAAATGCCAAAACATAACCATAATCTCCCTTAGTCATCTCCTAAGTTCCCTTATTCTTTTGAGAACATGACTATCCTACCAAATGTGCTGTTTCAAAATCTCAGGTTCATCCTTAACTCTTCCTTCTCTTTCATCCTTTACAGAGTTAACAAATTCTTGCTAATTCTACCTTTATGAAATGCATAGTTTTCTCTGTGCTTCTACTTTCTCCATCGCTACTGCCATAGATTAGACACACACTTGAACAGTTGAAAATATGCTTAGTTTTCTTGCCTCTGATTTTTATCCTCTCCAATTCCTTCTCTAGAAAGCTTTCCAAATATTTTCCCTAAGGTTCAGGAATAACTATGTTATCTCCATGCTCAAAACTCTCCAATAATTTCCTCTTGCTTCCAAATTTCTTAGTCTGATATAAAAGATTCTCTACAATCTCACTCCATCATTTCATTCTAATCTGATTTTTAACTGGACAACAACTACACATTTCCCAAACTGCACATGCAATTACCTTGCTCTTTCTGTTTGGATAAAGTCTCATATGCTTGGAAATATTTTTTCTAATTTATGTCTTTTAGAATTATTATCTTTGCTCTTTCTTCAACTCTTACTCCGAAGTGGTATATCCCCCATGAAGCCTTCCCTGATTCCTCCAATTGCTTCTACTTTCTTCTTCCTCAAATTATTTTATACTTATCTACATATATGTTTCATCTTTCTCACACCATCTAATAGAATGTAAGCTTTTATGTTTTTGTCCCCTGAATTTAACCACTGTGTTTTATCCATATTTAAAATTTTAATGAATCTGAATCTCATCTACATGAATATTTCCCTCGTCAGCCTCCTGACTCCTGACTTAATTCTCTTACCCCTCCAGTCTATCCTAAGCAAAGCTACCAAAGTAATTTTCCTAAAATGCAAATCTGACATCACCCCCCTACTCTATCCACTCCAGTACCTCCCTTTTGCCCCATGAGCAAATATAAATCCCTTTGTTTAGTTTTTAAAACACTTCATAACTTGCTCTGAATCTATTTTTCTAACCTTATCATAGATTTCTCACACTTCTGCTAATTCATCCAAAGAGATCTTCCATGCACAATCTCTTGTCTCCAGGCTTTTGTACTGACTTTTCCCCATACCTGGATTTCACTCCCTTTTCATTTCCCCCATTAAATGTTACTTATTGATCTTAAACTCAAATGCCAAAACATAACCATAATCTCCCTCAGTAATCTCCTAAGTTCTCTGTTTTTGTTGAGAACATGACTCTTCTACCAACTGTGCTGTTTCAAAATCTCAGGTTCATACTTAAATCTTCCTTCTTTTTCATCCTCTACAGAGTTAACTCCAGTATGCTATAATGTGTACTGCAACTACACTCTGGGAAAACCATCTTGGAAGATGGGCTAAAATCAGATTGAGGGTAACTGACAGGCTGCGAAGCTATCAGTGAGTTAGGAGGGGGATGTCTACCTCAGGCATATAAAGACTTCCCCTGAATAAGAAGATGAGAACAATTTGTTTCAAAAGCCATGAAAGCAGCTGCCACAGGCACTGTGGAGTCATTAGAGCTTGGTCAGACATCAAAGACACCAAGGTAATCCACTGCATTGTGGGCCATCACTATTTTTTTGACATTTGTCTTGCCATTGGTCTTTAATGAGTCTGGAAGAAAGAGGCTGATGACTTTGGGCAACTCTTAAATACAATTCAACTACAAGTCAAGATATCACCTTGTGACGTTATTGATCCTCTTCAAAGAATAAAGAATGAAAAAAGGTGTACTTGTTCTCCATCTCCTGTGTCTATTCCAGATAGAAGTTATTTATGTTATAATCTGGTTAATAGACATTTTACATTTATTTAATTTCTCATATACGTTTCCATATATATATATATATATATATATATATATATATATATATATATAGCTAATCTATGTTTATCAGTAGTTATAATGTCTGTCTCTCTTTATAGTTCTATACCATCTATATCTCTATCTTATTCTATATATCTATCTGTTTACCTATCTATACCCAACATCAGTCAGATCTCTTCTTGGTAATCATGCCCCTCATAATACAATCATATATCATCTGCAAACCAGAGCATCTCGAGAACCTTGCCATATGTGCTTAATCCCTTTCCCATCTGATTCTTAATTGTACATAGAATCATAGATTTAGAGTTTGAAGGGGCCTCTGAAATCTTCTTAATCTAACCTCCACATTTATAGAAGAGAGAACTAAGCAATTTGAGTGACTTGCCCACACTCACATAGGTAGTATTTACCAAAGAATGATAGATCAGAGAATGAACCCAGGTCTTCTAACTCCAGAGCACTTTCTAGAGCTCTCTCCATTATATCATTCTCCACTACAGTGATGAAGAGCTTTAATAAATATGTTTCTCCCAATTTTATGCCTCATTTGTCTTTAATAATTAGACGGAATATGGCTTTTTCAGGATGGTGGAAAACAAGGTGAAAAAATTATCTCTTTTGGTTGTTTTATCAAGGGATTGTGAATGATCTTATCTTGCATGAGAGAGCCCTTGAGGGGAGACTTTAAAGTTGTATTTTGTCCTACTGAACAGAATAATTGAACAAAACTAAAATTTTCCTGCCTGATCTTTGATCTTATACATCACTGTCAGAATAATATTTTTAGTTTGCAGACCCGTCCTGATCATCTCACTGTTTGCTTCAGAAATCTTCATTGCTTCTCCAATGTCTAAGAAATGAAATTCAGAGTAATTTTTGTGGTTGTTTTCAGTACTTTGTTTATGGCTTTTTTTTTTCTTTTTTTTTTTTTGCTTTTTGGACAGGGGAAGGCAGGGCAAATGGGGTTAAACGACTTGCCCAAGGTCACACGGCTTCTAAGTGTTAAGTGTCTGAGGCCGGATTTGAACTCAGGTCCTCCTGACTTCAGGGCCAGTGCTCTATTCACTGCACCACCTAGCCGTCTCTTTTTGGGTACTTCTTAGCAAAGATACTGGAGTGGTTTGTCATTTTCTTCAGCTTATCTTTTAGATGAGGAAACTGAAGCAGAGTTAAGTGATTTTTCCAGGGTCACACAACTAGTAAATGTCTGAGGCCAGATTTCAACTCAGGAAGATGAATCCTCCTGATTCCAAAACCGATGCTGTGTCCATTGTACCCCCTAGCTGCCCCAAAATAATTGCCTTACATTTAAAGCCCTTCACAACATGATTTAAACCTAGCTGTTTAGCCATATGTTTCTGTATTATTTATTTTCATGTGCTCTACACCCCAGTGAAATCAGAGGAATCATTTTCCCTCTAATATTCCCCATGCTTTCCCACTATAGTCTTTGTTCACAATTTCCCTTCTGTTTTGAATGCACTCTCACTGCTGCTAATTCAAACTCTGCCTATACTGCAAGGCTCAGCTCCAATGTCACATTCTCTATATGGCATTTCTTGATTAATTTCAGCAAGATATGAACACTTTCTCTTTTGAATTTCTATGTGCCTTCTCTGTGCATCATCACACTTTTAAATTTTTAAAAATTAAAAAAAATATTTCTTATTATTATTATTTTAAAGTACATTTGTTTATAGATTAAGGAACACTGAAAGTTTCTTGATAGTAGGGATCTTGTATTGCTTTTAACACCTAACATTTACTGTTCATTCAATAAACAGTAACTGAATGGAATTCTATTTGAGTTGTAGTAGACTAGATTAGGTATTCAGATTCACTGGGTAGATTGTAAATATTATGAGTTTAGAGAAAGGAGTATTATAAATGTGCACAGGGAGATTCTAAGATTTCAGGAAGAATGTGCTGTTTGTTGATGTTAGGATTATATTCACTGGTTTAGTCAAATAATTATCCATCAGAAATGAATAGGTTAGAAATTCATATACACTGCATATCTAGAAAAGGGGACATTCGGGGTCTAGGTGCCACAGTGAATAGAGCACCAGCCCTGGGATTAGGAGGACCTGAGTTCAAATCCAGCCTCAGACATGTAACACTTACTAGCCATGTGACCTTGGGCAAGTCACTTAACCCCAATTGCCCTGCCTTCCCCTTCCAAAAAAAAAGAAAAGAAAAAGAAAAGAAAAAGAGAAGAGAACAGGGCATTCTAGCTAGTACTCTGACATTCTAACATAGTTTCACCTGTCTTTTTGGTTATCTAGACTGATATGAACAATTGATCAGTATCAATTGTGGGGCTGTATGTGGATTTTAAAGGTGAAAGATAGGAACTGAAAGATAAGAAGTTGGCTGAGCTACTTTTGTTCCTTCACCATAGTTTGTGCCAAGTTATGACATGTGACACCGCATGTGAACCCATAAGGGTTAACCATTGATACATTTGAGCAAAAACCCATTTCAATGCTAAGTTTGCAGGGACAAACAGGGGTGTGAGTAGACCTCATTGGAACTCTGAAAGAACACCCTTACATTTTTGTTTGTTCACAAAGCATAACTTCATGGGCAAATATGGCTCCTAGAATCACTGAAGTATTTACAATGCTCAGTTATACAGCTATGAGTTTATTGTCCTGGGTGCACTTCATAGGCAGATAGGAAGTCTGTATGAAGAAACTAAATTTCTGGGTTAAGTTTTCCTATACTTCAGAGAGGAGGATGAAGAGACGGGGGGAGACTGCAACCTAAAAGAGATCTCTGTCTTGTGAGGGCCGGCACCTAGAAATTAAATTAAATATGAATTTTATGTTATATGTGATCAGTATTCCCACCTTTACTTTGTATTTACCAATTTAATTAAACAGTATTTAAATTATGACCTTGAGTGAAAGTAGATGAATAAACTGACATAAGGCCTAATAATTGATATAAGACACATAGGAATGTGGCCAGATGGTGAGGATTGACCCGGAAATTGCATGTACTTACTTTAAGATGAAATTAACAGATATGTAGGAATGAGGTAAGAGTACTTAATTCTTATTAGTTATAAGTCCCAAGATCTCCCATGCTGATAGTATTTAAACTACTATTCCCTTATTTACACTTGTTATATAGCTATGATAAACTTGCCACATTTAAGAGAAAGCACGTTACTTTGGTGTTGAGGCACATTCCTTTTGGCTACTAAATTGTGTTTACTGGAGGCAATCAACTTGGTTCTTGGAACATATGTATATTTTAGGAACTAGTGAGTGATAGTTTGGGTAGCAAAGACATTTTCATTGCCCAGAATATCATTCTTGGAAAGATAAAAGCATTATATTCTAAAATTATGTAGGTATAGCACCCAAAAAAGACTGGGAGAATCTACTCTCTTGACACGAAACACAAAGTTTCAGTGCAGACAAGAGAGGTAGACAGGCATGAGAACAGCATTTAAATCAAAGTAAACTTGAATGAGATTCTGGAACATTTGGTGCAGTGACTATCAGAAGTATCAGGTAGATTGTAGTGAGGTAGTACTTGATTTCTAATTTTAAACTGACAAAGCTACTTTCTGGAGAAAGGGAAAACAAGATTAATTTGTTGTACGATACTGAACACTTGTCTTTCTTTGCCCCTTAATACTCTGTGAAACTTAGCAAGTTTCTTCAAATCTAGGTGCCTTAGGAAATTCTCTAGGACTAAATTTGTTGTCGTCGTTGTTGTACAATCGTTTAGTCATATTAGACTTTTCATGACCCATCTAGGTTTTGGTTCGATATTTTCTTCTCTGGTGGATTAGGGCAAATAGAGGTTAAATGACTTACACAAGGCCACACAGCTAATTAGAATCAAAGGCCAAATAGGACTTCAGGTCTTCCTGATTCCGGGCCCAGTACTCTTTCCACTGAACTACCTACTTGTGTCTGTGACTAAATAGCTAATACTAAGTAGCAAAACTAAATTGTAGATGGACTGAAATCTGCACTATTGGAGGGAGTTCTAATTCTGGGAATTTCTCATACTACCAAAATGGTAGATCTTTCATATAATCACAAAATATTAATTATCAGTTTTTAAATTCAAGTTCCCTTTCTATTCTTGCCACCTTATTGTCCCCTCCTGGTATACATCCCCTCACACAAACACACTCACACACACACACACACACACACACACACACACACACACACACACAGTAGTCTCTCTCCCCCATGAAGTAGTAACAATTTGCTCTCTATTTTAGGTTTCAGTGGCCAATAAATAATTGGTATTCCTCCCCACTTTGTGCTGCTTACTTGAGGACCAATGTCCACTCACTCTCCTTGTCATTGGCATTATTGTCATTAGCATGCTGTCTCTTACAACCACCAGTATAATCTATGACACTGGGCTTCTCAAACTTTTTCCACTTGTGACCCCTTTTCATGTTTCTGTAGCAGTTCATTGGCGTTCAAAGGAGGACATGTACAATGCAAAACATTCATACTTTGTGTTCAGAACCAAGACTGCAGTGAAATTATGTGATGCAACAAGCACTGCCAGAAACACTTCAGATTCATTAGCCTTTGATTTTAAATTAATTTTTAGTCATTGCATGTTCAGAAACTTTTTACTGTTGTAAACCTCACGTAGGGTTGTAACCCAAAATGTAAGAAGCACTGCATAGTGTATCATACTTCATAACAAAATATAATTTTATAGGACTCCTCAAACATTTCTGTTTCTATTATAAAATCAGAATGCAATAGCTGCTAGTTTTCTTAGCCTCTAAACCCCCACTATCCTTCTTAATGGGAAAAAAAAAATTGAGTGTGTGTGTGTGTGTGTGTGTGTGTATGAAATGCAGGCTATTTCATCCTATCTCCTATTTTCAATTCTATACTCTAAAACTTATCAGATAGATGTAGTGATATCACCTTAATAATCTAACTGGATTTGCACAACAGAATACAATATATCAGATCTTTGATCTCTCTGAATGTAATCTGTAATTGCCTTGTAATATGTATGGGAATATGTGCTTCAGAAAGATAGAAATTTTTCTGGTATAGGTATTTTAGTCTTACAATATATTATCTTCTATTCCTTTTTGTCTTGCTCTTCCTTTCATTTTGTAATTTGAAACATAAAATTTTTTAGTATAATTTCATTTTGGTTTATTTCATTTTCTTACCCACTTTATCATTTTCTTAAGGAATGAAATATTTTCATAGGTTTCCTCTACTTATTAAACATCTTGAAGAGACACCTTTATAATAGACCATCACTTAATATCCCTTATGCACAGAAAATCTGTCTCTTTTCTAAACTTCCCCTCTCTATTAAAATTTCTAATTATTTTACTGCCTAACCCGACCTATATTTGATCCTTACAAAGGTTAATCTATCTCGTTTACATTTGTATCATCTCCTTCCTGTCATCATTCTACACTGCAAGGACATATAAAATAATTCTTCAAAGTAACATGTAGACAAACCACTCTGCCCCCAGATTCCCTCCAAACTATGTAAAAGAGGACTCTGAACAACTTCTGGAGCCCCAGCACCCACAGAACGACATAGAGAAGCTAACCTCCCGCTGAAGACAGCCCAGCAGCCCTGCAGGAAGCACCAGCACAGCGGGCTGGAAGCCTGCAGCACACAGAGGGAAGAGCACGGGAGCCAAGCCGAGTCGAGCTCAGGTCCCCTTGAGCCGAGGTTTTAGCCCCAGGGTGGCAGGGCCAGCAGCCAGCTAGAGGGACCCCAGAACACCAGCAGCTGTGTCGATTCAAGAGTTATCAACACAGACATGCCTAGGACAAAGTAAGAGTTTAGTGCCCTATGGACTTTGAGACCAACATTTGGGGAATGCTTTGGCTTCTTCCCCTAGGGGCTAGAAGCCGCTGAGGAGACAAGCCATTTTGTTGTTTCAGAGGCAGCTCCAGCTCCTGGCCTGTGAACTGTAGGGAGATCCAGCAATCAGTCATCCGGGGTAATTGCTATTGCTTTAACCTCCCTGGATCTGGATTGTGATCTAGGGTGGAAGTCGTGGGTGGGTTTACAGCTTGCCAGAAACGGAAGCTCTTATTGAGCCATATACTTGTTATATTAAGGAAAAAAAGAGCTAGGCTCATATTCATTCTGATGTGTCAAACTGAAGAAAGATGCAAATTTGTACTTATATTGCCCTCAGAAGATGTTATGAATCAAATGAATGGCTCTTGGTTATGTCTACAGGTAGATTTGTCTCTTAACTGCAGACTGGGGGTTGAAAAACTTGTTTTATGCTAGGAAAGTCACTATTCTCTATGTTTCTTCTAAAATTGTCCTCTGAATACTTATGCCTAGAACCAGTACATACAAGGAAATGCACTTCTTGATCAAACATAAAAGTAAAAGTAGTCCTCCATAATACAGTTCAAATAGTATAAAGGAGCATACTTAGAAATGGACTCCATGAAATAGAAGGTTTGAGACTAGATTCAATGTGATCAGCCCCACTTATCAGAGCAATCTTTATCTTTTTAGTTACCTATCCCCTCACCAGACTCATTCTTTCTTCTTGCCCTCCTTTCCCAGTGGCCTAGAAAGATAAAAACAGGCTTCTGTCCTGCACAACCACTTGCTTTTTTTTTTTAAAGAAATTCTACATGTTACATATTTTTTTAATTTTTTTAATTTTGTTAAACAAATGCTTTATTAACTTCTGTTTTACATCATTCATTTCCACCAGATTTTGAGTTATAATCATTCCCCCCCCTGTTTTTCCCCTACCCACCCTCCCAGAATAGCAGTCCCACAAGACATAGCTCCCTCCAATCTGCTCTCTCCCATACCTTCTCCCACACCCCTTTAGACTTTTCCATTAGAGGAAGGTGAATCTTTGTGTCCCAATGCCTGCACATCTTATCTCCCAATTACAAGCGAAAGAGTACAAGAGTATTAATAATAGTATATATATATATTTGTAATATTTAATCTTAAGACCTTGAATTTCAGATCCATTTCTTTCCTCCCCTGGCACCTATAGCAGCTCATAGTCTTATATAGAAACACTGGAGTATGTCACTTCAATTGACATTGGTTCCTTATACTAACAGTTTTAAAGCTTTCTGTTTTCCATTTGATTCAATTTTCATTTTTCATCATGTTACTATTCTTGCAATGGATAAATGACCAGAAATTTTCTACACTTATCTTTCAGTAGTACTTTGGGTAGTATCTACCTCTTTAGTAAACTTTGCATTGATGTTGAATTATTTGTTTTATTCTTTTCAGAATTTTAACTATTTGTATCACCTTAATATTTAACTATAAAAAATAATATTTAGGGGACGGCTAGGTGGCACAGTGAATAGAGCACCAGCCCTGGAGTTGGGAGGACCTGAGTTCAAAATCAGCCTCAGACACCTAACACTTACTAGCCATGTGACCCTGGGCAAGTTACTTAATCGCAATTGCCCTCAAAAAAAAAAAAAAAAAGGAAAAAATGGTATTTAAGGGAATCTAAAATTCCTTGCATAGCTTTGTTTTCTGGTTACTCTTCTATATTTGTTGTGGTTGTTGTTCTCTTTAACTAGGAAATATGGTTTTTATCTTTTTTTTTTTTTAACTTTGTTGACAAGTAAGATATTGGTATAATTTTTGAGTGCCTCAATAGCTTTTTCAAAGCAATGTTAGACATCTGTTTTTTTTAAGTTATTGGAAGTTATGGCAATGTATTATATATGTATATGTATATATAAGATGAAACATACCTAGAAAAATTATTTGTTCCCCAAACCCTTAATAGACATACCAAAATGGAGTAGTACAAATTCTGGACCTGTAATTAGAATGAATTAGAATCATTTGACACCCTATTATACACAGCAAGTCTCTTAAACTTTCTGAGCCTTTGTTTCCTCATCTGTAAAATGGGACTCAAACTACTAGTAGGCCCAGTTTCACAGGGTGGTTAAGGTTAGAACATATGAGATAATGTGTAAGAAGTACCATATATATGCCAGCTATTGCTGAAAACAACATGGAAGTTCTTTTTTTTTAACACATGCTTTATTAACTTCTGGTTTACATCATGCATTTCTACCAGATTTTGAGTTACAATTTTTTCTCCATTTTTCCCCTACTCATCGCCCCAGAATAGCAGTCCCAGAATATATCCGCTCATCCAATCTGCTCTCTCCCATATCTTCTCCCATATCCCCTTCAACTTTACCATAAGGGCAAGGTGAATCTCTGTGTCCCAATGCCTGCACACCTTATCTCCCAATTACATGCAAAATAGTATTAATAATAGTATTTATATATATTTGAAACATTTCATTTTAAAACTTTGAATTCCGAGTCTGTTCCCTTCCTCCCTGAAACAAAATACTTAGTTTTTCTGGGTAGGTGATTCTTGGTTTTAATCCCAGGTCCTTTGCCCTGTGGAATATCATATTCCATGCTCTTCAGTCCCTCAGTGTAGAAGCTGCCAGGTCCTGGGCTATTCTGATTGTGTTTCCACAATATTGAAATTGTTTCGTCCTGGCTGCTTGTAGTATTTTCTCCTTATTCTGGGAATTCAGGAACCTGGCTATAATATTCCTAGGATTTTTTTTTTTAGGATCTTTTTCAGGATGTGATCTGTGGATTCTTTCAACCTCTATTTTGCCCTCTGGGTCTAAAACATCAGGGCAATTTTCCTTGAGAATTTTTTGAAGGATGATTTCTAGGTTCTTTCTTTGATCTTGACTTTCAGGTAGTCCAATAATTTTGAAATTATCTCTCCTGGACCTATTTTCCAGGTCAGTGGTTTTTCCCATGAGATATTTCACATTGCCTTCTATTCTTTCATTTGTTTGGATCTGCTTAACAGCATCTTGATTTCTCATAAAGTCACTAGCTTCCATTTGCTCCATTCCTCTGAAGGAATTAGTCTCTTCAGTGAGCTTTTGAGATTCTTTTTGCATCTGGAAAAGTTGGCTTTTTAAGAGATTCTTCTCTTTATTACCCTTTTGAGCCTTCATTGCCATTTGAGTCAGTCTATTTTTTAAGGTGTTATGTTCCTCAGTCAGGCTGCTGACTCTCATTTCATACTTTTCCTGCATCCTTCTCATTATTTCTCCTCCCAATTTTTCCTTCACTTCTCTCATTTGGTTTTCAAAATCCTTCTTAATGTCTTCTGTGGCCTGTAACCCTCTAATATTTTCATTTGGGGCTTTTGGTGCAGCATTTCTGATCTCACAGTCCTCCTCCTGTTCCATGCTTTGATCATCTTTGTCCCCAAAATAGGGGATGTTGAATTTTTCTATTTATTTTGTTTCCTTTACCTAGCCATGTTGCCAATTAATTACTTCACTTTTGGGCTTGTTGCCATAGTATGACTCTGCCACCAGCCATGGGAACTTCTTTCCAAAACGTTGGGGTCTTCTCAACTTCTGGAGGTATTAGTTGGGTAGACTCTGTGAAGCCTCTACACACTCTGGTAAGCTGGAAACACACCACAAGACCTCCACCCACAGACTGCAATCCAACACTGATCACTGGATCCCCCTACAGTTCGCAGGCCAGGAGCTGAAGCTGCAACTGAAGCTGTAAAATGGTGGCTATGCTGTGCCTTTTCAGTTGCTTCTCACTCCCCCCTCCCCCGGGGCGGAAGAAGTTGATGTGTTCCCAAATACTGGTACCAAAGTCCATAGGGCACTAACCTCTCACTTTGTCCTAGGCATATCTGTGTTGATAATTCTGGAATCACCACAGCTGCTGGTGTTCTGGGGTCTCTCTAGCTGGCTGCTGTCCCAGCCACCCTGGGGCTAAACCTGTGACTCAAGGTGTCCAGGGCTTGGCTTCCAGAGTGCTGCTCTGGCTGCTCCCTTCAGGGCTGCCGGGCTCTCCTCAGTGGGAGGTTAGCTTCTCTGTGTTGTTCTGTGGGTGCTGGAGCTCCAGAAGTTGTTCATAGTCCCCATTTTACATGATTTTGGAGTGGTGTGTGCTGCAGCCCTGTGGAAGTGCTGTTTCTACTCTGCCATCTTGGCTCCTCCCCCTGACATATGTTTTAAGGATTATTTCCTGATCATTTAAAATATTAATCTTTGAATAGAAATCTTGGAATTATGGGCTCTGAATTTCCTTAATATTATATAGGTTTTAGTTTTGATACTTTCCAAATATCATCATCAACATTTAGAAAGGCAGCATGGAGAGTTGGCTTTGAAGTCAGTAAGATATAAGTCCAAGTCCTACCCCTCACACATACTGCTTATATCACCCTGGAAAGTCAGACTTTGAGTGCTCTTGGAAACTCATTATTACAGAGAAGGTGCTGACTTGCCTTGGCAGAAAGAGTATCCACATGGAGGGAGGTTTTTTATATGAATGGAATCACAAGGCCATTTAATATCCTCTTGCTATCTATTTTTTCTGGACCAGTGATTTTATAGATGTGGGAATTATATATTGTAGAAATTCTGCCCATCTCTGCAGATTACCAATTCATATATGATATATAAACAAATTGCTCAGGGGAATGAGTGCTTAAATGTCTTACTCATGATCAAAGGGCCAGTAATGGTTACTAGTTAATAGTAACTAAAATTGATATAGCCTTACTATGTACCTGACACTATTTATTAAGTGCCTGGCACTATAGTACTTTACAATTATTACATTTGATCCTCACTAAACCCCTAGGACCTAGGTGCTGATATTATCCTCATTTTCTGGATGAAGAAACTGAGGCAAACAGAGGTTAAGTGATTTGTCCAGGGTTACACAGGTAGATAAGTATCTGAGGCCAGATTTGAACTCATCATCCTGCCCCCAGACCGAACACTCTATCTACTGCACCACCCAGATGCCCTCAACTTATAATATTAAGTATAAGAAGAAAGTTTAAAATGAGGTTTTCTTGACTCCAAAACATGTATGGAGCAGAATCAGGGATTCTTAAACTGTGGGTGAACACCCCATATGGGGTTCAGGAAAAAATCTGGCAACAGTAAAAGGTTTCTGAAAATGCAGTGAACAAAAATTAATTAAAAATCAAATTTGTAATGAATTTGAGGCGTTTCTGGCAGTGCTTGCCCATGTTCCGTCACATAATTTCACCACAACCTTGGTTCTGAACACAAAGCAGGCACCTTTTGCACTACACATGCCCTCAGGCAATGCAATGCCAACAAATGCTGCCAAAACGAAAAGGAGTCTGGAGTTGAAAAAATTCCAGAAATCCTGGAGTAGATGACTTGCTTAGTTTAGGGTCACACAGTTAGATAATAGCAGACTCCAGCCTCTTGACCTTCATTCCAAAACTTTTCACCTATTGTCCTCAGCTTCCCTAAGTCCTCACTCAAGCTGTCTTACTCAGCATATTCTCATCTAGCAGTGTCCCTCCCCCCCTCTTTTTTTTTAAGTTCTCTCTTCCTCTCCTCCCTTGATTCTAATCTATTAGTAAGCATTCTCTCTCAAACTCTTAAAGGTTATTGACTAAACTGAAAAGCATATTCTCAAGTATTGATGGATAAATAGACTCTTTTTTTTAAAGCAATTGGGGTTAAGTAACTTGCTCAAGGTTACTCGGCTAGTTATTTATTTATGTGTGTGTGCTAATTTTCTTGGGCCAGAACCCATCCCAGGTCATCCCAACTCTGGGGCCAATGCTCTTACTCACTGTGCCACCTAGCAGCTCCTAAATAGACTATTTCTAAGATGTTTATATTAAGGACAGGGATTTCAAGAGAACTAACATTAAAAAATGGGTTTTTAATGCCAGGGATTTCAACAACAATGACAGACAATCATAGCAGGCATAATTGTACTAGACTATCTTTTGGGCTCTTATTCAGTTATATCACAGAAGAAACTACTACTCCTCTTCTTGGAAATTCTGGTCCTACTAGCAAAATAAATTATGCAACTATGTGATCAAACATTATATCACTAAGAATTAGAGTCAAGTTTTAGGAGTTGTATTTTTCTTTTCTCTTTACTTCCTCTCCCTGAAAATCACTGTGGTTTAATGGACAGAGAGACAGTAAAGAATCTAAGGAGGCCTGAGTTAAAATCCTGCCTCTCAATAAAACATTTATGCTGACAAACATCAAATACCCAGCTCTCTCAAAATAAAAGTATAACCAAGAGAAACTTTTCAGTTTAATCTGCATTATTAATATTTTTCTCCATCACTTTCTTTAAGTATATACAATCAGCAAATCAGTAAATCAAGCCCTGATTTACTAGAATTTGCCTATTCAGGGAGTTATAAATATTCATTCTGAAAACTGAACAATGGCTCTTATGAGTCAGTTCCAGTTGACTACAAGAAATTGACTATATGACCCTGGTCTGGTAACCTAATTAACCTCCCAACACTCTAGGTAACTTTCTAAGGCTACAAACTATAGAGAAGGCCACAGCTTACATTGTTAGAGGGGGTTTTATCACCTTTGAGTTTTTTAAAAGATAGAAATCACAAATTCATTGCATATCTCTATCTTTCTCAATATCTAGAAAAATTTGTAAATATTTTCAATAAAGAATAAGTGCTTAAAAAGAAAATAAAAAGTAGTTCTGTAGTAATATCTATTTTTAGACATTCAATACAAATGTATTGAGCACCTAACTGTAATAATAGCTGACATTTTTATAGTAATTTGTCTTGCAGAACATTATACACAGAACACATGTATATAATATGTAATATATATCTATATTTAATATTTGCTTTGATTCTCATAAGAACTCTCTGAGGAAGATAATACAGATGCTTTTCCAATTTCACATGAGGAAACCAAGGAGCAGAGAGGTTAAATGATTACTCCAAAGATACCAGGTAATATTTGAACCCAAGTCCCTATTGGCTCCAAGATTAGTTTTTGTTTTTGTTTTGTTTTTTTCCACTATGCATATCCTACTATATGAAAAGGACTTGTTAGGAGCAGGACTGTGATATCAGAAATCCTGCTCTAAAAGCCCAAAGGAAAATAAGAGTGGGTTACAGGCCATAGAAGACCTTAAGAAGCAGATAAGAGAAGTGGAGCAAAAATTGGGAAGAGAAATGAGATGGATGCAGGAAAAGTATGAAATGAGAGTCAACAGCCTGACTGAGGAAAATAACATCCTAAAAAATAGACTAACTCAAATGGCAAAGGCGGCCCAAAAGGGCAATGGGGAGACGAATTCCTTAAAAAGCCAAATTTGCCAGATGGAAAAAGCATCTCAAAAGCTCACTGAGGAGATTCATTCCTTTGGAGTTAGACTGGAGCAAATGGAAGCTAGTGACTTTATGAGAAATCAAGATGCTGTTAAACAGATCCAAACAAATGAGAGAAGAGAATGCAATGTGAAATATCTCATGGGAAAAACTACTGACCTGGAAAATAGATCCAGGAGAGATAATTTATAAATTATTGGAGTACCCGAAAGCCATGATCAAAG
Source organism: Gymnobelideus leadbeateri (assembly GCA_011680675.1). Lineage (NCBI taxonomy): Eukaryota > Metazoa > Chordata > Mammalia > Diprotodontia > Petauridae > Gymnobelideus > Gymnobelideus leadbeateri. The sequence goes on from WOXC01008006.1 coordinate 31,493, forward strand.
AAAGAACCTAGAAATCATCCTTCAAGAAATTCTCGCTACTCAGTGCAGCAGCAGCCCTTCTCTCTCCACAGTGGTCAGCTACGACCCCCGACACCCCAGCAACCATGTCAAAGGGACCCACAGTTGGCATTGATCTTGGCACCACTTACTCATGTGTGGGAGTCTTCCAACATGGGAAAGTGGAGATCATTGCTAATGACCAAGGAAACAGGACCACCACAAGCAACGTCGCCTTTACCGACACAGAACGTTTAATCGGTGATGCTGCAAAGAATCAAGTTGCAATGAACCCCACCAACACGGTTTTTGATGCCAAATGTCTGACTCGTCTCAGATTTGATGATGCAGTTATACAATCAGATATGAAGCATTGGCCTTTTACGGTGGTGAATGATGCAGGCAGGCCTAAGGTCCAAGTGGAGTACAAAGGGGAGACCAAAAGTTTCTATCCAGAAGAAGTATCTTCTATGGTCTTGACTAAGATGAAAGAAATTGCTGAAGCTTACCTTGGGAAGACTGTCACAAATGCTGTGGTCATAGTACCAGCCTATTTCAACGATTTCCAACGTCAGGCCACCAAAGATGCTGGAACCATAGCTGGTCTCAATGTGCTCCGAATCATCAATGAGCCAACTGCTGCTGCTATTGCTTACAGCTTGGACAAAAAGGTTGGTGCAGAGAGAAATGTGTTAATCTTTGACCTTGGAGGTGGTACTTTCGATGTCTCCATTCTCACCATTGAAGATGGCATCTTTGAGGTCAAGTCCACAGCTGGGGACAACCACTTGGGTGGGGAGGACTTTGACAACCGAATGGTCAACCATTTCGTTGCCGAGTTCAAGCGAAAGCACAAGAAAGACATCAATGAGAACAAGAGGGCTGTTCGCCATCTCTGCACTGCTTATGAACGTGCAAAGTGTACCCTCTCTTCCAGTACCCAGGCCAATATTGAGATTGACTACCTCTATGAAGGCATCGACTTCTATACATCAATCACCAGGGCCCGTTTCGAAGAGCTGAATGCTGATCTCTTCTGTGGCACCCTGGACCCTGTGGAGAAGGCCTTGAGAGATGCCAAGCTAGATAAGTCTAAGATTCATGACATGGTTCTGGTGGGTGGTTCTACTTGAATTCTTAAAATCCAAAAGCTTCTGCAAGACTTCTTCAATGGAGGAGCTCAACAAGAGTATCAACCCTGATGAGGCTGTTGCTTATGGTGCAGCTGTCCAGGCTGCCATTTTGTCTGGAGATAAATCTGAGAATGTGCAGGACTTGCTGTTGTTGGATGTCACTCCTCTTTCCCTTGGAATTGAAACTGCTGGTGCAGTTATGACTGTTCTGATCAAACGTAATGCCACCATCCCCACCAAGCAGACATAGACCTGTACCACCTATTCAGACAACCAACCTGGTGTGCTTATTCAGGTTTATGAAGGAGAGAGAGCAATGCCTGCTTGGCAAATTTGAGCTCACAGGAATTCCTCCGGCACCCAGGGGTGTTCCTCAGATCGAAGTAACATTTGATATTGATGCAAATGGTATCCTCAATGTCTCTGCTGTGGATAAGAGCACAGGCAAGGAGAACAAGATCACCATCACCAATGACAAAGGACGTCTCAGCAAAGAAGACATTAAACGCATGGTCCAGGAGGTTGAGAAATTCAAGGCTGAGGATGAAAAGCAGAGAAACAAGGTGTCTTCTAAGAATTCTCTTGAATCGTATGCTTTCAACATGAAAGCAACTGTGGAGGATGAAAAACTGCAAGGCAAAATTGGTGATGAAGACAAACAGAAGATCCTTGACAAATGTAATGAGATAATCAACTGGCTGGATAAGAACCAGACTGCTGAGAAGAAAGAATTTGAGCATCAGCAGAAAGAATTGGAGAAGGTCTGCAATCCCATTATTACTAAGCTGTACCAGAGTGCAGGGGGCATGCCAGGAGGTATGCCTGGTGGGTTCCCAGGGGGTGGAGCAGCCCCATCTGGAGGTGGTTCTTCTGGACCCACCATTGAAGAGGTCGACTAAACACACCAGAAGAAAGAGCATTCCACACAGCTTTCTAAAAATTGAAGGACTCAAATTTGTAGCCAAGGCAGTAGCAGTTTAAAAGTTAACATTTAAGCTACTGTGTAAATCTGGGCATTCTGAATACTTGAATGTGTGCAGAGGGAGAGAAGTGAACAACATTGCACTTTATCAGTACTGTAAACAAGTGGAAATGCTATTGTCTTGGAGAATAAAATCTATTTAAAATAGGAACCATAAAAAAAAAAAAGAAATTCTCAAGGAAAATTGCCCTGATGTTTTAGACCCAGAGGGCAAAATAGAGGTTGAAAGAATCAACAGATCACCTCCAGAAAAAGATCCCAAAAAGAAAACTCCCAGGAATATTATAGCCAGGTTCCAGAATCCCCAGATCAAGGAGAAAATACTGCAAGGAGCCAGGACGAAACAATTTCAATATTGTGGAAACACAATCAGAGTAGCCCAGGACCTGGCAGCTTCTACACTGAGGGATTGAAAGGCATGGACTATAATATTCCAGAGGGCAAAAGAGCTGGGATTGAAGCCAAGGGCCACCTACCCAGCAAAACTGAGTATTTTGTTTCAGGGGAAAATATGGTCATTCAGTGGAATAGAGGACTTTCAAGCATTCTTGAGGAAAAAAAACAGAGCTGAATAGAAAATTTGACTTTCAGACACAAGAAGGAAGAGATGCTTGATAAGGTAATCAGGGAAAAGAAATCAAAAGGAACTTATCAAAATTGAACTATTTACATTCCTACATGGAAAAACAATAACTGTGACTGATGAAACCTTTCTCAGTATGAAAATAATGGAAGAGGAGTATATGGGCACATGAATACATATGTGAATGTGTGTATACATGTTTACAGGTATACATGGATAGAGGGCACAGGTTGAATTTGGTAGGTTGAATTTGGTAGGTAAGTGATGATATTTAAGGGGTGAAGTTATGAAGTGAGAGAGGATAGTGGCAAGAGGAGATGGGTAGAGACAGGGTAGGGTAAACTATCTCATGTAGAAGAAGCAAGGGAAAGTGGCTTCAGGGGAGAGGAAGAACAGGAAGGCCAAAATGCAAAACCACATTCTCATTTAATCTGGCTGAGGGAGAGAATGACATACATACTAAATGGGATATCTCACCCTGCTCGAGAGTAGAGGGAAGGGGGATGAGAGAGAAAATGATGGAGGGGAGGGCATTCTTGGGGGGAGGCGAGGTTGGAAGTACCCACTATCAAAGAGGTGATCAATTATAAATCTTGAAACTGTTTGAAAAGAAGGGAAAATACTTTCAGAAGAAATTTTAAAATCTCTAGTGTAATTTTAAGAGGCCTTTATAAAACTTTCATTTGCAAGATAAATTTATTGCTAAACTAATGTAATGAGTTGTGAAAACAGAAGAGATCTGGCTATTTTGATCCGAATTTGTAGTTGTTTCATGCTCTAAGCAAAAGTTAACATTTGTAACTGAATGTATGTTAAGGATTCAATTTCTGAATTATCTCTTCCTTCCTGAGTGAATCTGTATTCACTGTTATATACTGTATACTGTATATATAATCTGTGAACCCAGCTTCCTATGAAACATAGATCTACCCAAATGATTTTGGGTCCCAACTGTTTAAGGGGGAGATGATCAGGTCCTTGGATTCTCAGCTTTGACTTCCTTGAGCAGCCAGCATCTGAAATTTTCTCAGAGCTCAGAAATCAAGGCTGAGAAAGTCCAGACCATTCCCTAACATATGGAAGATCACCACCCATTCTTCCTCTAATCCAGGAAGACCTAAAAGCTGAAATCACTAACTCTTCCCTTATCAAGTTCCTTCAGAGTCTGCAGGTGATTAAAAAAAAAAAAAACGTCCTTCCCTCAGCTCTCCTGATCCCGATCCCGAGTTCTGCATCAGCTTACCTGTTTCAACCTGGGGATTTTGTGCTGGTAAAAAAGAAATTCATGATCTGGAGCAGAGGTGGAAGGGACCACACTTCATGATCCCCACTACCACCTACTGCTGTCAAAGTGGACTCTATCCCCACATGACAACATTACACCAGAGTGAAGCCTGCTGCCACCTCAGAATGGAAAACAGAAGTCCACGAGCACCCCCTAAAGCTAAGACTATCTGATCCTCTCCCTGATTCCCCTTTTACCTCCTTGCGAGGCCCCCCACAATCCCCATCATTCCCCAGCTACACTCTACCCTTCCCTTTTTGGTTTGTCACTTTGCCCTTCCTGAATGTCAGACACAAATCCACTCACCCTTTCCTTGATTTGTAAAACAGGCAGCCCAACCTTCCCTTAATTGATTTGTAAAACAGAGAACTCCACCTTGCTTAATCTGTAAACAGGCAGAACCCCCACTCCTTGCTTACCCTTGATTAATCTGTGGGTGGGAGACCCAGCCTAGGGTTTCCCCTCCAGTGGGAAATTCAAGTGTACACTGACCATCATTTGAGTTTCAGCCTACATCCCTGTAATTTCAGCTTAAGTAACCTAGTTAGGAACCTCCTTTGTTAAAGGCAGTACAGTTATGTTGGTAAAAGTATATGTAGTATGTAGAAATATGAAGGAAAGTGAAATAGTCTCAGTAATGGCTTATGCTAGCCCATCCTCACCTCATTTCTGGTCAATTTTCTCTTACTTATTTTTGGCTCTTGCCTGCTTAACCTCCTTGCTAGGTTTATCTCTTCTAGGCTCAGTGCTTTCCATCTGCAGATGACTGCTCAAACAGAGTACCAACTCTTGCCCGAAGCTGCTACACATCACCCCTTGGATCTAGCATCCGCCAGATTCCAGACATTGGCCATGGACCCCACCCCTTGAACGATGGAACCCTGTGAGGCAGGGACAGCTCTACGCCCCTTCCCAGGGAGAAGCAGTTCGGGAAGCTGAGACCATCACCCCTTGTCCCCAAATGATTTTGGGTGCCATCTGTTTAAGGGGGGAATGATGGGGTCCTTGTGATGTATATATGTTTGTAGTATCAATCTGTAACATCAGTTTGTAAATGGGGTGCTTTGGGATCTATGTCTATAAAATCAATTTGTAAAAGCAGTCTGTAAGATCACATTTCCACCCCCCCAGCCTCAGAGCATTGACTCTGCCCCTTCCCCCTTCCAGCACTCTGCCCAGCAACAACTCATGACCTGTTTATCTCTGCTTGAAACAATAAGTTATGTAAATGTTATCTCCCTTAGTTAGAGTGGCCAGCCCCACCATAAATTCTTCAATACCTTATCTATAGGGTAACTCCTTAGTCAATTATATACCCACACTGTCTCTGATGACCTTGGTGGGAGGCAGACTGGGCACTCTTTAGTGACTTGTCAGGCCTAAAACCACACCTCCAGCTAGCCCTGCTTGAGCTATTTCCCAGTGAATCATGGGCAATACACCTGCGCAGTTGATATTAAGTGTATGGTCCTTTGAGTACCGACCACTCCTTAACTCCTCCCTGATCCAACCCTTACTCACCTAGTTAGCATAATTGACACCTTAAAACTATGCCTGCGGCCTCTGCGAGTTGGCAGGTTTCATAAGAATTTAGCCCGCTGTTCTCTACAGCTTAACAATAAACTTTACAATTTAGGCTTCAAAAAAAAAAAAAAAGAGGGACAGGATCAAAATAGGGAATGGACCAGGTAGGGGGTGTGATCGGTGGGAGGGAATTATAAGCCGCCTTTTACAATATATCTAGTATGGGAATGTTTTGCATATCTGTACATGTACAACACATACTGAATTGCTTATTTTCCCAGAGGGAATGGGTGACAAGGGAGGAAGGGAATGGATCGGAAATTCGAGGTTTTAAAATTTAATGTCTCAAATATATATAAATACTATTATTAATATTATTTTTCATGTAATTGGGAGATAAAATGTTCAGGCATTAGAGCACAGAGACTCACCTTGCACTAATGGTAAAATCGAAGGGGGTATGGGAGAAGATATGGGAGAGAGCAGATTGGATGAGAGGATATCTTATGGGACTGCTATTCTGGGGTT